>CM068965.1:89917619-89932001 GCA_035128595.1 Eptatretus atami | reverse complement strand
ATGAAAGTTTAAAGTAAATCTGAGGGGGTCAACTGGGAACATTTTCTTAAATTTGGTGATTTCAGATGGAGTGACTCTCTACAATTACACTATGTGATACAATAAACCAACTAGGTATTACTCTAACATCAAATTTATCCTGGAATCCACACATCACTCAAATAGCTAAGTCTGCCGCAAAGAAATTAGGAGTCCTGTTCAGATGTCGAAGATTCTTCTCCTCTGAACAGTTGCTCCGACTCTAGAAAGGATTGATTCGTCCTTGTATAGAGTACTGCTCTCACATCTGGGGAGGTTCCAGCTCCACATACTTACTGGACAGAATTGAATCGAAAGTTATTCAACTTGTCATCTCTGCCAATGTGACCTCAAAACTAGACCCGCTCAAATTACGCCGCATTGTAGGCTCACTCTCTTTTCTACAGGTATTACTTCGGTTTCTGCTCACAATAACTTGCTGTTTGTGTACCTCCACCATTAGCGAGACCAAGGAATACTCGACAAGCCACTACATCACATGATTATTGTGTGGCCATTGGCAATTCAAGGGTGGGCCGTTATGATGTTTGTTTCTTCCCCTCCACTGCCAAACTCTGGAACTCTTTACCTTCTCATGTCTTCCCAAACACTTATGACCTTCCCCTTTTCAAAAAGCGGATTTTTCACTTCCTCAAAAACTCAAGACTATTCTCTCTTTCCTTACTTTTCTACTCATGCAGTTATTTTATCTAAGGCTTGGCCTCGATGAACACTATTCAGTCCGTACCTGTAGCCTTCAACATAAAAATAAATAAATAAATAAAGCTGAGTTTGTGTCTGTGGGTCTGTCTGTGTCTTTGAGTCATAAGCACCACCCATTCTACAGGCCATGCCCTCCAGCCGTCCAGAAATCACCACCATATTTTTTCCCTCCACGTAGCTCAGATTGTTTTAAAGACCTCATGTACATTTGAAGACTGAACAACACGTCTTCTCTCATTAAATGAAGATACCGTTTTGATGAAAAAAGTAACATTTTGATTACAACTCCAGTGCTTGTTTTGTCTGCAGCGATCGTGGCAGCTGTCTAATATACACCACCCATGAAGGTACATTAATTCTTACATTATGCAAAGGAATGAAAATAGTGATATTTCAAAAATAGTGATATTTGTGGGATGTCAAACGCAGTTACTTTCTGTCTGCGAGAGTGACGTGTCGCTTGTAACTCAATGTTTGCTTACCAGAATTTGCAGTGACTGTCACAACCAAAAATATCCCGTGTTTGCTTCCGTGCAAAGTATGAAAAAAGACGTCCCTACACATGACGTCATCACTCAGTGATGTCTGCAATAGCAGGAATGCACTAATTATTGGAGCCTTTTTTATAACATACTAAAACTCGTGGAAAATGATATGATAGATGATAGAAAGTTTATTTGCTGATTACTATGAGAAGAAGAAGAAGAAGAAGAAGAAGAAGAAGAAGAGTAAGAAATATCATGCAAACATGGCAGTTTCATGAGAGGTGTCTCACTGTCGCCTCGTCTAAAATATAAATCTGAGTTCGTGGATATGTGGGTTTGAACAAGGTATGTTTTCATTACAATGAAAATACTCATGATTAATATTTAAAGTCTTTAATTTTTAAAAATGTCCTTTTGTCAGTGTTTTGTATGTACTGTATGCTGTTGAGATGTCCAGTGGTGTGTTCAGTTACCAAGCAGCTAGCAAGTGCTTGCCAATCCCGCCATTCCTTATCAATGGTTTCTAATGGAGTGCTTGCTTGAGTGCTTAAGCCACTTGGCAAGCGCTCCACAAGAAACTTGGTAACTTTTGACATGGCGATGAGGATAAATATCTATATATCGTATCGATTAATTTCAGCCATATCGATGAATTCATTCCTCAAGGAGTGGGATGGGAGGAGGCAGGGGAAGGGGTGGGATGGGAAGAGGGACCCGACGTTGCTCAGCAACGCCGGGTATCCCTGCTAGTTTCTCATATTTTCCTCATTTGTGTCCCACAGTGAATGGAAGTAAAGCGGATAAAATGATGTGCTTAGCAGAGAGAGCTGCCTCTTACAATCTGAACTCTACAGTGTGAAGCGTGCCCAATAAGCCAACATTGCACTCACCAGCTCACAACACAATCTCCCCAACTCACACCATGCTCTCTCTAACTCACACCACAATTTTCCAAGCGTACACCACACTCTCTCCAGCTCACGCCACACTCTCTCCAATAATAAACTTTGTTGTTAATAAAGCTGGTTGTTTTCGGATAAAGTTTGTAAATAGTTTATTGTTAATAAACTTTGTTGTTAATACAGTTGGTTGTTCATGAATATAGGTTGCTAATGGTTTGTTGGAAAAATACTTTGTTGTTAATTCAGTTGGTTGTTTAGGAACGCAGGTTGTTATTAGTTTGTTGTTAATACAGTTAGTTATTAATGAATGAAGCTTGTTAATAGTTCATTGTTAATAAACTTTGTTGTTCATTGTGGAAAATGAAATAAAGTTAAATTTGTGTGCTTGGTGGATTGAATGAATTAATGCTAAGAAATGCTTGGGCAAAGAGATTTGTCCGCAGTGGTCAAGGACTTTGGTAAATACAGCATGCCTTTGATTGTCTTATTGATATGAAAAGGAGTTACACTGGTCCATGCATGTCCTGACCAGAGTTCACTATCGCACACTCCCACATCCTGCCTCAGGGCACACCTGGCTGGATACGGAGCTATTTTTCCTTTCTGTTTTATTTAATTCTTGCTTTACAAAGCCCTTTGTGGTTTTGACATTGATTCATTAGTTTTCTTGGAAACGATGCTTTTGGTATAGACCACGCCTTGTTCGTAATCTATCTATAATTCCAGCAATCTGTGTGTGTGTGTGTGTGTGACCGCTGTTTCTCGACAACCACTGGTCCGATCTAATTGAAACTTGCCAGGTATATTGTTACGGCGCCGGGACGTCGGCCGCGACACGACCGCTAGACGGAGCCGCAAGTCGACTTGACCGATCGCCCGGAATTCAGATCATACTTCTCCGGAGAAGACGGGTCCCTTTTAGACCGAAATCCGCCAATGGGTAGACCACGTGAGGTAGGGTCGATTGCCAACTTCAATTTACCTAAGTATCCACGTGGTCCAACTACCAGTGAATTTCACCCTCGACGGAACTCGTACGAAACCGAGCCGCTTGGCGAGCTCGTTCTGTGTGCGATCCCGAGCGGTTTTAATTGCCAAGAACCGTCGGACCGAATTATCCTGCAACCACGGCAATGGCCAACTAATCCCTCACACACGACATGCTCAGTCAATGAAAGAAGGAACGCGGACGAGCTGAAAACATTTAACAATTGGGGTTTATTTATACGGCTTGAGAATTCAACTCCAATACACAACAGACTGTGAGAAGTTTAGAATATTGTATTAACCCCATGTCCACCACAATTCAAAGTGACCACTGATGCAGAACTTAATGATTGGCAATAAGACACGTGAAGGCTTTTAGTTTCAATTCCTCAATAGCAGACAGGACATGAGTAATTAAGCCTCCAACAATCGTCCAAATAATAAGGTAATCTACCCCTCCCAGATGAGAAGAATACATCCCCCCCCCTACATTCATGATATATGACAAAAGTCCAATGAAGACTGGAATTGAATTTCAGATAAATTATGTATATCGGTCCTCCAAAATGGTCTGACCTACACTGTCTTGGCTGTGACATCTGCAACCATCTGTGCATGTCATTCTCAGTCGTCTGCAGCTGCAATGCATACTGAGGCAGCCATTGGTGCACCCACAAGAGACAATCTCCGAACACGCTTCAGGAATCGGAGGGAGGGAGAGTAAGTGTGGCACCAGCTTTCTCCTCTTTGTGGGTCCAGCACTCCAGCTCATGGATGTAACACACGGGACATATGGATGGAGAGAGTGGGATTGGTTCCAGACACTTGCAATTGTTAGTGTTCATGTATAATGTGGAATCGTGCTGCATCATGTGTTGGAAGTAGAGTTTCTTGACACTGTCCCATGCAGAATAACTTGACTCGTGCTTCGTCGCAAGTGTCTACAACTGGTACTCCACACACTTTGCAGATGAAAACCTTGAATGATTCGATGACGTCATTGGTAATTTCACCTTTGCCCGGACTGTCCAACAGGTCATGGTATTCCTTGAACACTAGCCAAGCAGTCGACTTGCTGTTACCGAAGAATTGAGACACATTGTCACACCCCATTAAGGAATGAAATCCAAGTATCACGTCAACTTGAGGGGCTATGTGTTTTCGAACATCGTGCACTGGAATAAACTGAGGAGTCTTGGCAATGCCAGATTTCATCCACAAATATGAACATGGCATTTTGTCATCATAGGCAAGCAATAGCAGCAGTACATTAGTGTCACTTACTGACACGACTGTCAAGTCCACATTGGCACGAAGGCAGTGGAGTACAAGACGGGTAGCAGCCTCCTCATGATCTCCTTCAAATGCTGTTACATCAAGCTCTGGGTCTGAAGTCTTCACCATTGTATATTTTGTAAATCCTCAAGAGACAACAATGATTTTGTTTGAGGGGTGTATTCAATAAGGTGATCAGATCGAAACAAGGCAAGATCTTTGTTTTCTTCCAGTGCCATAAAGTTTGACCAGTTTGCTGGTAAAGGTACTGTGCGACTTGCTAACGATGTCTCACAGGTTGTAAGCCGTGTTTACGTTTCATTGTTGTGCCCACTTTGGTGGAGTCTCCAATATTTATAAAACGCTCCATCAATCCCGTGATAGGTTTCTCTCACATTGATTTACCGTTTTGGCAAATGTTTCTGCATATTCACCAAATGTCGTTTTGTCTTTTGGCTTTCCCAGAGCCATCACCCATACCTGGCCATCAATGACTAACCAGGTTGTCCCGCTTCAAGGCACAGTTGTCGGGGTAGTGACATTGGTTCGCAGTGATCTATTGGCAGTGTGTCGGCTTCCACGCATCCTCCGACCAACCCCACATTGTGGGATAATAGTCAGATCAGGTATGGGAGCATGCGTCGGAGAAGCGTGACAATGGTGGCCGTTGAAGAAGAAGAATTGTTTAACAGGTGAAACCAGCGAATGACAGGAGACAGAAGGATATTAAATAAGTAATATTTATTAATCCCTAATCTCTACCTATAAAACACTACCTCATACTGATTAAAAGAAACAATATTTTTAAAATCCCCAAATATCACAGATATCAATGCAGCACTGAATTAACTCACGACTTTCAGGTTGGTAACTTATCTCAGGTAACCAGTTTGTGAAATAAACTTCAGGTTACAAATGATTAGAGGCTCGGCTGTGAACACATTCGAACAATCTTGTCAAGCTGGTGTCTCCAAGGAAATTATGCACAGGAGGAGACCATTCGGCCCATCATGCTCACACCACACCAATACCAGATTTAATAAATCCTTCAATACCTGTTCCCTTTATGTGCAGCCTCATGGCTGGTGGTTGCATCATTAGTTAGGGGCATGGATATGCCGTTGATGCAGTGCCCCTATTACCAGTACACTGGTACTCATTTAGCTGGCCTCGGAAGGATGACAGGCTGAATCAACCCCCTGGTGTTCATTCAGTGGCCAACAGAGCTTGAACTCAGGTCCCTGGGATCCGCAGCCACCACCCGAATCACCAAGCCAACACCAGGCTTAACTGGTCGGGAAAGTTGCAAGTTGTTAAGGTGACCTTGGTATCACCAAAGCAAGCAGATGAATCCGAGTGCACAGATCAAGTTGAGCGACATTTAATTCAGAAATTGCATGTTGTTAAGAACCAAAATGCGTACTTGCAGCTGAAGTGAGGAAAAGGGAGGGAACAGGCTCTTTGCCATCTCAATGCGATCAGAGATGAGATGCCTGCTTGGATGTCATCTCCGAGACACCAGCAAGGCAGTAGATTTGTCGAGTACCGACCAGTAGGTCAGAGCAGCCAGCTTTGCGGGGTGAAGCTGGGTCTTGTCAAGGCTTTGGAGTCACAGAACCAGTCTCAGTTCGCATGCAGCACTCTCGATTCCCTCTTTACTGGGTGAGCCGGTTTTAAAAACTCAGTCTGCCACAGGATGTGCAGCACAGCCGTTGCTCCTCTCCAATCCCATGTCCCACTCCTGAAGATGTAAGGTGAGCTCTCTGTTATTTATGATACCAGCTTGTTGGTCAGTCATGGATCTGGCGTCAACCGGGTTGAGATGTTTTCATTCCAAGATCCATTTCAGAGATCTGTGACCATGGTTCAGTTTGGTGCACCCCGACACAATTTTAAAACAACCACCCATATTAATTGCCCCCAGTCCATTTCTCTTTCATTTGGGATTCCAGTTATGAAGCCATTCAGACACATTAACCAAAATACACTTCTTAAAAGCATATTAAACAGCCTTGAATTCCTTTCAACCGAAGAACACATTTTCCAGTTGACTGCTGTTAACAGTACATGTTTTACTGGAATTAACTGAACAATCACCTTTCACATTTCAAGTACCTTTTACCTATGGCTCAAGTATAATATGTTATATTGATGTGAAATTTTCATGTGATGGTTAAATTCCTTTCTTAACAGCTTTTCTACCAATCTAGCTATACCTTCTTGATTCTCAGGTGAGGTTATGTTTTAGCTCCTAACAGACATTTAACAACATATTTATGGCCAATGCTGTGCAGAATATCCAATTATCATGCTGAAACGATGTTTCTTGGTAGATTTTTATAGACATCAAAACTC
Source organism: Eptatretus atami (assembly GCA_035128595.1). Lineage (NCBI taxonomy): Eukaryota > Metazoa > Chordata > Myxini > Myxiniformes > Myxinidae > Eptatretus > Eptatretus atami. The sequence continues at coordinate 89,925,256 of CM068965.1, read as the reverse complement.
CAGTACACGAGCCAAATGAATGTGCTGACAAACGGTCGTTATTTTGAATTAGCCATAAAAAGGATTAAAAACTCATTCGAGTGTGCGGACTACTTGATTTGGATTCAGCACACCAAAATACATTTCGTGTGAATGAGTGTCCACCATTAACATGGAATGTTTTCATTTTTCATTTTTTCCCCCCCATATTTGACCCTGTTTAACACGAGAACAAAAACCGCCATTTTATAGTGGTACTTGGGGAAAAGTTTTACGCGCGGTCTCAACCGATCAAATTTGCTGCGTGCTCTGAGAGTGGAGTAACAGCAAGATTCATACAAAATTGTGGTGCCCAGTGATGCAACGACAGAGCCAACTTCATCCAAAAGATGGGTTTGTTTAAATGGATCTTTTTCTCAAAGATCTTTCCAAAATCGTCAGTTTCTCCGAGAAGAATTGGCAAAAGGTTCAGCTCTGGACTGTTCCGTTTGACCCACCAGCTTCATATGGTTACCATCGCACCTGTTATTCAAAGTTCACGAACAAAGCGAATATACAGATGGTGCTCAGAATCGCAAAGCAACACTTGAAAAGACCCTCCCATGTCCTTTTTGTCAAGACTGCCTGGGGTAGCATGTTCTATGAACTCTCCAGTTAATGAAGAGATTGTTAATAGTTTGTTAATGAATAGAGATTGTTCATAGGTTGTTGTTAATGAATAGAGAATGTTAATAGGTTGTTGTTAATGAATAGAGATTGTTAATAGTTTGTTGTTAATAAATAGAGATTGTTAATAGTTTGTTGTTAATGAATAGAGAATGTTAATAGGTTGTTGTTAATGAATAGAGATTGTTAATATATTCCACTTCAATGTATTTATTGCTGAGATTGCTTGGAGAAAATTAACATATTAAAATGTTTAACTACCGGTCAGTGTCTCTCTGTTTTGGTCCATCATGATGATGTTGTTGGCAGCCATTTCTATTGTCTGTCCTCAGGAGCATTACGTTTTCGGTGAGTTAATTTATGAAAAAAAAACACCCTAACCCTCAACAAATTCTAACAAAAGGGTTTTCAGTGTTTTCTTACCTACTGGGTGTTTTAAACGACAGAAAAAAAGTTTACCAAAATCTAACCACCGGAAGTGGGTTTAAACTGGGTCCGTTCAAAGATGGCCACCGCTGACCCTGAAAATAAAGAATGTGGCTGTAACTTCCTTATAATTAGGTGTAGAACAAAATTTTTTGTATCTAACCTCGGGTTTTAAGGGTCAAGGAATTCATTGGTGCCAATGGATTTATGACTTGGTCCATCAAATCCGTAACTCCAAGATGGCGGCCAACACTCCCAAACGATTTGAGATAGGACAGTGGTCTTTGCTTTATTCATTGTTTTCTTCATTAAATATTACTTATTTTGACCTTCTTTCAGCGTTATTATCTTGAATATTGAATGTTTTTATTTCTATCATAATGTCTGAGTTCAACACTGTCATGCGTTCACTGTACGTGTTCAATGATCTCACATACACCACAAGTGAACAACACAAAGATTCAACTGACGCCAGAATTGAAAGAGACGCATCAGACCTTTTGAAGATGAGCACAAAGCTGATTTCATGTTCACCTTTTTCCTCTGACCCCTCATTGAGAAATATAATCAATGGTATGGTGGCAAAAGAAGACGTCGATGTGCATGAATACGAATCCGTTGGAAGGGACATCATCGAAAGAATGATTGGACAGCCTGTATTTTCCTTCTCTTTCAAGAGGAAAGGCAAAGCCAAGATCCTGGGAAATCCATTTGCTGTTAAGGTTGCTCGTGACAGAACCATTGATTCTGGCCTACTGTTCCAGCGATTCCTTGTAGTGTCCAGGACAGGACATCTGTCTCTAGAGGAGGTGATGAGATATGAGCTGAGTCCATACCCATCACACCTTTTTGGGGACAAAAAAGTCTTGAGAAAGGCCGACAAGCCTCAACTAGCCCAAGCCATTGGTGACCATTGTAACAAGATACCATCAAGTGAAGTGACATCAGATGCTATCCCGAAGACTGAAAGATATGATGCTTGACGGAGGATCCTTACGATGCAAGCTGAAGTGGAAGAGGGGAGGTACCTATGGTAAAATAGCCAAGGCATATGCTGGCTTTACAAGTAATAACTATGGGACAGCAATTGTTGTGTTTGACGGGTATGGGGCAGGTCCCTCGATAAAGGATAACGCACACCAGAGATGGGGAAAAAACAATCAATTATCCGGTTATGAACTTCACCAGTGAAATGACTATGAAGGGAAGCAGGAAGAAGGGAACTAACAAGCAACAACTAAATCAGCTTAATAAGTGATGAACTGAGGAGGGTGGACTGTATGATCATTCAGGCAGAAGGGGACGCTGATGTGGACATCGCTAAAGCCGCAGTTAACACTGCATCTGCACATTCCACCACGATGATTGGAGAGGACACTGACTTGTTAATTATTTTTCTCCATTACGCCACAGCAAATGGCAAACCACTGTATTTTAGTCGAGAGACATTCCAAAAGTGTACAACATCAATTGCATTAAGTGTGTTCTTGGCAGGGAGTTGTATAGACAATTGTTATTTCTTCATGCTTTCACAGGATGTGATTCAACGTCCTGTGTTTATGGTGTTGGAAAGAAATCATCTTTCCAAAAACTCGTCAAAGGTGATCCAGTCCTCCAATCCTGTGCAAATGCATTCACTTTACCAGGCAAGAACCACACCGACATAGAAAACCTCGGCATCCAGGCGATGGCTGTTGTGTTTGGTGGGAAAAGTACATGTTCTCTGGCAGCATTGCGTTATGATTTACTCACTAACAAAGTCGTCTCTGCAAAATCATTTGTTCTGCCTGGACGTCTTCCCCCAACTGAGTCTTCCACCAAATTCCATCGTCACAGGATGAACTCTCAGACCATGACATGGATGGGGATGGACAGTGATATTGATCCTTTGAACTGGGGTTGGAGACTTGAAGACAATCACCCTACACCCATAATGTCTGATATGAATGCTGCACCTGACACTCTCTTGAAAACGGGACATTGCAATTGCGCAACTGGTTGCAATACCCGCTGTTGCAGTTGCAAATGATATGGGCTTCCTTGTACTTCTACATGTGGATCATGCCAACTTAGGTCCTGTGACAATTCGCACAACCAGCTTTCAGAGGAACGAGAGGACAGTTTTGAGGACTAAACCGAGACGGTGAAAGAGTGACAGTTACTGTTCTTTTTAACCATTGCATTTAGTATGTATAAGATTTTTCACTTAATTATTCAGTGTACTCTCTGAAATTAATTATTCTGAAATATGTCAATAAAATTTACTCCAAAAAAACGGATATTTGTATTCCTTGGTCCTAAAACTGATGTAGGCCTTCAGGTGAAATAATGTGGGAGTTATTGGTAGGTGCGTTCATTCATGATTGTTGGCCGACATGTTGGATTTACGAATTCGATGGACGAAGTCATAAATCCATGGGCACCAATGAATTGCTTGACCCTTAAACCCCGAGGTTAGATACAAAAAAATATGTCTATACACCTAATAAGGAAGATACAGGCCGCTTTCTTGATTTTCAGGGTCAGCGGTGGCCATCTTGGAACTGACCCATTTTAACCCACTTCCGGTGGTTAGATTTTGGTAAAAAAAAAAAAATTCTCTCGTTTAAAACACCTCGTAGGTAAGAAAACACTGAAAAACCTTTTGTGAGAATTTGTTGAGGGTCTCATTGTATCTTGAGCTGTTTATTTTGTGTTGTTGGCTGTGAGTGGGACGTGCATGGCGTGGGTGGACGACGGACGTGCATGGCGTGGGTGACCCGGACCTGCATGCGCGGGTGGGAGACGACGTGCATGGCGCGGGTGGGACGACGGACGTGCATGGCGCGGTGGGCGAGACGCTGGGGGTGGCGCGGACGTGCATGGCGCGGGTGGGACGTCGGACGTGCATGGCACGGGTGGGACGTCGGACGTGCATGGGCGCGGGTGGGACGTCGGACGTGCATGGTGCGGGTTGGGCGTCGGACGTGCATGGCGCGGGTGGACCGGACAGAACGTGCTGGCGTGGGACGTGCATGGCGCAGGTGGGACGACGGACGTGCGTGGCGCAGGTGGGACGACGGACGTGCACCGCACTTCTGTTAGAATGTTTCCATTTTATTAACCCCGAACTCCCGAAAGATTTTTCCATCTGTTGTCTGCCCTCAATCTTTGTCCATGTATGATCTTCCTTGTCTGTGGTTTTCTTATTTTGCTTGAAGCACAAGACTGTGAATAACATCGTACAGGCTGAGCATGCGGCGTGTCGCAACTGCAACGCTCTCTCGGTAAATACAACTACTAACGTATGCCCAGCTAAGGGGCGTAGCGACAACCCCTCGGGGAGTTGACCCTTTTGCACTTCGTTCCCTTGGAAAAGGGGGTGGGGAACAGGGACACGAAGTTCAGGCAGGAATTTGTAATTTGGTCATAGTGCCGGCGAGAGCTCTTCTACTCTTCGTGAAGCATCTTTAACATGCACAAACTCATGCCAGCAGACGGAACGTCCCGTTTAACGTCCATCCGAGGGACGGCACACTCATTGATGAATCATCTTGCCTGTGAAACACCGGGATGACAGTTTATAGCTGGGTTGGGATTCGTACCCGTGCTACACAGTTAATCGGGGAGTGTGTGGACCTCCAGGCCGTCTTGTCACCCCCACGTGCCTCTAACCACTGCCCAGACGAAGTATTGTTACAAATCTGGAAGCCAACTGCACACAACAGCCAGGTCTTAGAGATCAGTTATATCGGTAAGTATGTGTTTCTAGGTAGGGTCCCGTCCTATGTTTAATGGGTGATTAATTGTACGTGCGCTGTGAATTATTTTATAGATAGGATTTTTACCCTAACAACAACCCTCTGCTCACGGCATTGTCCGAGCTCTTCACGCACTCGCCGGTATGTGTGCGTGGGCGGAATTCCATGCCCCAGGCGGTGTGGATTTCGCACCAAATATGGTCACGAAGCGTTTCGCGCTGGCTTGGCCCAAATAAGGGCACGGAGCGCCTCGTTCTGGCTTCGCGCAAAATAAGGGTATGCGTCATTTTTCGCCCAAAGGGCAACGCGCGGACCAAGGCCGGGGCGGTCCTTTCAAGAAGGCGGAGCCGCGACCCGCCGTCCACCCAATGGGAGCAGGCGATGGGGGAGCGGACCTGCCCCAAAAACGACAAAGAAAAGGAATGAGGATTGCGTCCCGTCGGCTCGAGCGCTCTTCTGTCTGGGTCTGCGGCTGACTGCATCCCGCACATCTGAGGCATCTCGCCTGGTGCATTACAACAAGCGGTCGACCATCTCATCACGGGAGATCACCTCGTCTCGCCTCCTCTGGGTTCGCGGCGCGAGCGGTAGTACCGAGGCGCGCGCATGTGTTTAGGCCGCGCTGTTGTAGCTACCGTTGGAAATGTGAAGAAAAATTTTTTGTCGCGCAGGTGAAAATCGATGCGCGCGCTGACCAGAGACCGGAAATATATAATTATTGTTTGGCCTTATCACTGGTGTTAGTTTCGACATCTTGGCGTATTGATTTCGTTATTCAAAAAAGCTTCACGTCCGGTCGGCTTCAAGATGTCGGCCTCAAAGAAAAAGTGTGTCCGTTCATTCCATTGAATACATCAAGTATGGATTCATTCCATCCCTGACGAACACGCAGTTACCGATGTGTTTGTTGTTGTGTGGTATCACGCTGTCCAATGAAGCAATGAAACCATCTCGACTGAGCGAGCACCTGAGTAAAAAGCACAGTGATAAGGCTCGCGCAGAGGTCAGCTATTTCCAATCGCTGAAAGAGAAATTTGAGAAGCGATCCCCACGGTTAACGACAATCTTCAAAGCCAGCCAAAGCTCGTGGATAAAGGACTGGAAGCGTCGTATAAGCTGTCATTGCTCATCGCCAGATCTGGAAAACCGTATTCAATCGGCGGAACAGTTGATCAAACCGGCTGTTGGGGAAGTGATAAAAAACTGTTATGGCCAGGATCCGTATCCATTTGTCTCGTCGATTGCGCTCAGCATTGATTCCGTGGCCAGGCGGATTGATGAAATGTCATCAGATGTAGAAGATAAGCTCTGTTGTGAGCTGAGAAGCACGCACTTCGCCATCCAGCTGGTATGAGTCCACTTTGCGTGACAGTGAAGCTCTGTTACTCTGCTAAGTTCGCTTCATCTGTGATCAGGAAATGGTGGAAGAATTGTTGTTTGCCCGCTCTCTCCAGACCGATACGAAGGGTTCTTCCATCTTCCAAATGTTGGAGAAGTACTTTACTTGATAAGAACATACCGATGGAGAACATTCTCGCTTGCGCGACAGACGGGGCACCAGCGATGGTTGGCCGCCAGCGTGGTTTTATTGCGCTTCTGAAGAACCAGGTACCGTCCGTGTTCGCCATTCACTGCGTCGTGCGCCGCCAGCATCTTGTAGCAAAAGCTCTCAGCACCAGACTTCATACATCACTCCAAATAGTAATCAAGGCAGCGAATAAAATCAAGGTGTCGTCTCTGCATGATCGGCTGTTTCGTCAGCTTTGCCAGGAGAATGATGAACCATTCGAGAGGCTCTTGTTGCATACCGAAGTTCGATGGTTGTCCAAAGGCACTTGTTTGACCCGTTTCCATGCCCTCTTCTCGACAGTGTCGAGTTTCTGTCGGAAATTGATACAGAGTTATCGGAGAAAGTGAATGTGATTGAGCATGATGTGGCTTACCTCGTGGACATATTCAGTGTACTGAATGATGTCAACAAACAACTCCAGGGTGACCATATGATACTGATTTAGGCAAAGAAAGTGATCGGCGCGTTCGTAACCAAGGCGACTCTGCACAGGGAAACCCTCGGCCACAGAGATATGTACCACTTTCCCCGGTTGGCAAATAAACTGCTGTTTCTGATGAAGAGCTGCTCGTTTATTGCAATCACCTTGAGAAGATTTGTGGAGATATGGAGCAGCGTTTCAGAGACATGCTAGAACTGTCGGTGCCAGCATGGGTGATCAACCCATTCAAATGTGACATTCGAGATGTGAAGCGCGAATTACAGGACGAAATTATCAACTTGTGGAATGATGATGAGGCGAAGGCAGGATTCTCGCAGCATGAATACGGCAAATTCTGGATTCTGGAGCGGGGGGAATACCCCGCAAATGGACAGAGCAGAACTGCTGCTGATGGCGTTCCCCACATCATACCTCGTTGAAAGAGGGTTCAGCGCCGTGATGGTGCTGCTGACACAGTATCGAACCGCCTTGACATTACCAAGAGGGCGATCTGCGTCTCTACTCACTGAGATGGAGCCAGACGTCTGTAACTCGCAGCGAGTCACCAGGCTCACCCTTCACATTAACGGTATTTGGGCCTGTTATAACAGATTCCCAGTTTGCCTCACCTGGACCTGTTCTGCTGAAACATTGTAGGTAGTGCAAATAAAATAGAAAAGTAAAGGAAAAGTATAAATAAAGTAAAATATTATTCAGAAAATATTTGGCTTCTGTTATTTTGCTTCCTATCTACATAAATTCGGACTATCCTATTGCCCACTGGGTGTCCGACCACGAACGATAGGACAAGGGGCATGGCGCAGTCCAAGAAGAG
>CM068965.1:89880924-89895423 GCA_035128595.1 Eptatretus atami | reverse complement strand
TCCTTCCAATGACCTGATCTAATATGTTATGGTGTCATGCACGATCTGATCCTTCCAATGACCTGATCTACTATGTTATGATGTCATACACGATCTGATCCTTCCAATGACCTGATCTACTATGTTATGATGTCATGCCCGATCTGATCCTTCCAATGACTGACTAATATGTTATGGTTCAATGCACGATCTGATCCTTCCAATGACCTGATCACTATGTTATGATGTCAACACGATCTGATCCTTCCAATGACCTGATCTACTATGTTATGATGTCATGCCACGATCTGATCCTTCAATGACTGATCTAATATGTTATGTGTCATGCACGATCTGATCCTTCCAATGACCTGATCTAATATGTTATGAAGTCATGCACGATCTGATCCTTCAATGACCTGACTACTATGTTATGATGTCATGCAGATCTGATCCTTCCAATGACCTGATCTACTATGTTATGATGTCATGCACGATCTGATCCTTCCAATGACCTGATCTACTATGTTATGATGTTCATGCACGATCTGATCCTTCAATGACCTGATCTACTATGTTATGATGTCATGCCGATCTGATCCTTACAATGACCTGATCTAACAGTTATGATGTCATGCCGATCTGATCCTTCCAATGACCTGATAACATGTTATGATGTCATGCATGATCTGATCCTTACAATGACCTGATCTAACATGTTATGATGTCATGCACGATCTGATCCTTCCAATGACCTGATCTAACATGTTATGATGTCATGCATGATCTGATCCTTACAATGACCTGATCTAACATGTTATGATGTCATGCATGATCTGATCCTTCCAATGACCTGATCTAATATATTCTTAAATATTCAAGCAAGCCACTTGATGAGCGCTCTGCAAGCGGATTGATAATGAACACACCCCTTCTGAACACGTCGATCTTCTCAGTTGAGAAGATTTTAATATTTTTTAGGTTTGAATAAAGACCAGCCTTTTCACTTTCCTTCTTCACTGTCTGTAGCAGTTTCATCAATGGAATCCTCTTTAGTTTCTGCCCACAGAGTGGTATCATCAGCATACCGTAGGTTGTTGATACATCTTCCTCCAATCCTGACTCCAGCCTCTATGTCATCCAAGTTCTAATTTTCGTCCAAATTATTATAACCACAAATTAATCGGTCAATTCCATCCAATGATAATGGCATGATGATTCCACTAACACGGGCCTGGCAGGATGGCCTCAAGCTAAGCACACTCTTCTCTAAGCTATCGAGTCTGGGTTTGAATCCCGACCCCACTGTCATCTTGGTGTTTCACAGGCAGGGTGATTCATCAACGTGTACCATTTCTTGGAGGGATGCTAAGTTGGCATCCCGTCTGCTAGCATTCGTTAGTGGACCTTAAATATCCCACAGTGTCCTTCACAAAGAGTAGGTGAGCTATCGGTGGCACCCTGAATACATTACAAATTCCTGCTTTAACCTTAGTCGAACCTCAGGCCTGGCCAGCCTATTCATGAAAGACTCAGGCCAAACTTCCCATAAGCAACCGCACAATAACGTGGGAATAATTGTGGCCGTTAAACAATAAGGATATTAACAAACCGCCATCCACATGGTGCGCCATACGTCAGTCGCCTTCTCTTCTTCGTGGATCGTACTAGCGGCTTTCGTTTTCTTGTGAATACAGGGACAGAGGTGAACAGTGTGCCGTCCTCTGCTGAGAGTGGAAAAATCGACAGGAATGTTCATTACATGCCGCTAACAACATCGCTATTGCTACTTTTGTGGAGTGTCTCCTCCATCTTGATTTGGGTTTACATCACTCATTCCCGTGGGTATGTACTATTGTCGACACCACATACTCTATCCTCGGTGCGGATTTTTTTGTGTCATTTCAATCTCTTCGTGGACGTTTTGAACAATGTTTGAACATTGCCGTTTATTGGATGAATCGACACAGCTTAGTGTTGTCGGTACAGCATCCACCGTTTTATCGTGTCCTCCACCCACAGCCATGTGCCCTTTCCATAAAGTACTTTTAGGGTGGTATTGTGGGTATTTCTGTAGAAATGTCTCATCTCCATCAGATAATTAATTCATCTCTCACACTGGACGCTGTGGCGTCTTGGCCTTTTTGACACAGCATATGTCAGTGCAGAAAGTCTGCCCGCTGTAACCCTCTGTAGAGTTTCCCTTGCAGGCTTCTGGCAGTCAGTACATGAAGTCGGTCGATGACAGTTTTCTTTTGTGCACATCGGCCATCCTATGACATCACTGGATTACCTGAAACTACATCATAATAATATTAGTTTCATCCTGTAGACATAGTGACTGAAAGTTGGATCGGTGAAACATATCTTAAACTAGAAGGGCACTCAGTGGAGCGCATACCTCCGCCACGCAATACCTGATCCACAAGAACGTATCAGGCCCAATCTCTCAATGTTGAAGAATCACTTGAAGAATAAAATTTAAAAACCTATCAGATCCGGATCGTCACCAAAATTTAATAAATTCTTTCTCATCACACACCCAACATGTCCACCAAGTTTCATCTGAATCCGTCCACACCACTGTGTGCATAACAGTGGTGCAGATCATTGCATAACATAGCAGATCAGGTTCACAGGAGATATCCTGCACACAAACAAACGGGGATGAAAACAATCTCCTTCCACCTGCGGTGGTGGAGGTAATAATTAAAAAATATTAATTAATATTAATGTCTGCCATGCCCTGGAATATTGGTCATCTGAAACATATAAAATATGTATTTGTCATGAATAAAAAAGTCATTGAACAATGGACTTGTATACATGGGGATCAAATAATCAATACTCATGCCATTATGTTGCTCTATCATTTGATCTTTTGATTGAAGAATATGTAATTTTACTAAAATACGATTTATTGGTCGTCCATTTGTCTAAATATATTATATACAGAGATTTCCATGGAGTAATATGTGCAAGAGCGAGGACGTTACCCTGACGCAAGTCATGGAAATTGTCGATTTAGGATACCCTTCTTAAAATGAGATTTTCGGACGTTTCACAAGAGATATGTCAGAGCAGGCCCCGTGATTATTCATCGAGATGCACCGATCGAACAAAAAAAAAACCACAAAAAGAAAGAAATCCACATCATCCCAAGGAAAGTACGTGCTGTGTGCACCTTACCATGCACAGCTGTCGGATTTGTACCTGGTGTCATTTGTGTGCTTGTATTTATTATTTATAAAACTGAATCCTGATTTGTCATAAATGAATCATTGCCACCTTTGAAAAGCTTAAGGTTGTGTAAAGTTGCCGTCTCACTCTGTCAACGGTAGTGTCATCTTACAAAAGCCGTTGGGTTTGAGATGGGAAGACCATCTTCCACTCAAAGGGCTTTTCAAGTCAGACAATCAGGCCACTCGGTTTATCTCGGGGCAGATACGCACAGCACGACCGTGGTTCACCCAAACCCGGGCAAGTTATAATATGAAGGATCTCGTTGTACATGACACTATTAACAGTGGACGTTGTATGTGGTTTGAGCACTTACCAAGGTACATGCGGATGCCATGTCTGTTTCAGTGTGTTTGACGCATGTGTGGCGGCGACCGATTGGCTGGAAGAGAGAGGAGGAAGAGTTGAAGTCGCGATCATCTGCGGCTCGGGCCTCGGAGGTCTTGGTGAAATGGTGACGGATGGACACACCTTCCCTTTCGCCTCGATCCCCAACTTTCCCCAAACCACTGGTATTTTCATTTGCTCTCTCCCCATCGTTTCCAGTTGTTGTTGGTGGTTGTCAGTGTTCTACACCTTCCTCATTAGAGTAACAGTGCCGTGCATAAAGACAGTCTTGCCAACGTGCTAGCAGGTGCCATCTTGCCCACCAAGTGAGCACGAGCAAATCTGTCTCAGAAAAGGTGATGTACGGTCTGTAATTTGAAAATGGACCGCTCGAGAGATTCGCGCAGTGATGGAACTAAAAGCAGCAACCTGTAATGGTTCTCTGTGGAATTCGGTGTTCCAAACGAATCGACCGATGATGATGTACTCCACGATCATGGATATTAGACTCAACGAAATGGGATGTAGTATAAGCAGGAAATTTAAAATGCAACTAGCATAACCCGCGCTCTGCGCGACATGTTGGGGTGGGTGTGTTTGAGAAAGGAACTGATGCAGAGTATCAGTAGTAATTTTACTTTAATGCAGTAAGTGGAATACGATTTCACTGTTTCAGAACCATTTTATATACTTTTTTTTGTACCATGCACCTCATATGGTCTTTGAGATAATGTAAGCCGAATATCACGTTACTCGAGCGCAGAACAAAGTCGAAGATAGCGCGACACGAAACCACAAACTCGGAAATAATATATAAGATGCAAGAATGAAAGAAAGAGAGAATGAATGATCAGAACATCTGAGACAAACATCTACCTCGTATAAGTCAGAGCCGTGTCGGCGTCCGACGAGTTTTACCGTCGTTTTATAACAACATCAAGTACAACATTCAAATTGATCATGAAACATGAGAGGACTATGCAAGCCTTTCTTTCAAAAAGACATCGATAGCATTATTTCAATTTTGAGTTGGATCACGTTGCCATACTTTTGCTGCCGCGTTCTCCCTTTGTGCCTTCTCGTTCACTCTTGTTTCTTGTTCACGTGATCGCGTTGTCGTCCTCGAGCAAAATATACAGTCGGGCAGTGAAAAATTTTACGAGCAGTTTATTTTTTGATATTTTGGCAAATTGCGATACTGATGTCCGAAACTAGATCGTCCAAAACCTTGTGACGGAACCTGTGCATCATTTGGCCTTGACCTGGTCAAATAGACCAACCCCGTGCCACACAGCAAACCATAATTCCACAAAAATCAAACAAAATATTGTATAAAATGGGAATCAGAACCCCACATGAGTGTAGGTCTACTGAATGAACCAAGGCCCTTCTTTAACCCACATGATGTAGGTCTACTGAATGAATCAAGCCCTTCTTTAAACCACATGAGTGCAGGTCTACTGAATGAACCAAGGCCCTTCTTTAACCCACATGAGTGCAGGTCCACTGAATGAATCAAGGCCCTTCTTTAACCCACATGAGTGCAGGTCTCCTGAATGAATCAAGGCCCTTCTTTAACCACATGAGTGCAGGTCACTGAATGATCAAGGCCCTTCTTAACCCATATGAGTGCGGTCCACTGAATGAATCAAGGCCCTTCTTTAACCCACATGAGTGTAGGTCTACTGAATGAATCAAGGCCCTTCTTAACCACATGAGTGCAGGTCCACTGAATGAATCAAGGCCTTCTTTAACCCACATGAGTGCAGGTCTCCTGAATGAATCAAGGCCTTCTTTAACCCACATGAGTGCAGGTCCACTGAATGAATCAAGGCCCTTCTTTAACCCATATGAGTGCACGGTCCACTGAATGAATCAAGGCCTTCTTTAACCACACGAGTGTAGGTCTACTGAATGAATCAAGGCCTTCTTTAACCACATGAGTGCAGGTCCACTGAATGAATCAAGGCCTTCTTTTACCCACATGAGTGCAGGTCTCCTGAATGAATCAAGGCCTTCTTTAACCCACATGAGTGCAGGTCACTGAATGAATCAAGGCCCTTCTTTAACCATATGAGTGCAGGTCCACTGAATGAATCAAGGCCTTCTTTAACCCACATGAGTGTAGGTCTACTGAATGAATCAAGGCCCTTCTTTAACCCACATGAGTGCAGGTCCACTGAATGAATCAAGCCCTTCTTTAACCCACATGAGTGCAGGTTCCTGAATGAATCAAGGCCCTTCTTTACCCACATGAGTGCAGGTCCACTGAATGAATCAAGGCCCTTCTTTAACCCATATGAGTGCACGTCCACTGAATGAATCAAGGCCTTCTTTAACCCACACGAGTGTAGGTCTATTGAATGAATCAAGGCCATTCTTTAACCCACATGAGTGCAGGTCCACTGAATGAATCAAGGCCTTCTTTAACCCACATGAGTGCAAGCTCCTGAATGAATCAAGGCCCTCTTTAAACCACATGAGTGCAGGTCACTGAATGAATCAAGCCTTCTTTAACCCACATGAGTGCAGTCCACTGAATGAATCCAAGGCCCTTCTTTAACCCACATGAGTGCAGGTCCACTGAATGAATCAAGCCCTTCTTTAACCCACATGAGTGCAGGTCTACTGAATGAACAAGGCCCTTCTTAACCCACATGAGTGTAGGTCTATTGAATGAATCAAGCGCCATTCTTTAACCCACATGAGTGCAGGTCACTGAATGATCAAGGCCCTTCTTTAACCCACATGAGTGCAGGTCCACTGAATGAATCAAGGCCCTTCTTTAACCCACATAGTGTAGGTCTATTGAATGAATCAAGGCCATTCTTTAACCCACATGAGTGCAGGTCCACTGAATGAATCAAGGCCCTTCTTAACCCACATGAGTGCAGGTCCACTGAATGAATCAAGGCCCTTCTTTAACCCACATGAGTGCAGGTCTACTGAATGAATCAAGGCCCTTCTTAACCACATGAGTGCAGGTCCACTGAGATGAATCAAAGGCCCTTCCTTTAACCCACATGAGTGCAGGTCTACTGAATGAATCAAGGCCTTCTTTAACCCACATTAGTGCAAGTCTACTGAGATGAATCAAGGCCTTCTTTAACCCATATGAGTGCACGTCCACTGAATGAACCAAGGCCCTTCTTTAACCCACATGAGTGCACGTCCACGAATGAATCAAGGCCTTTCTTTAACCCACATGAGTGCACGTCCACTGAAGAATCAAGGCCCTTCTTTAACCCACATGAGTGCAGGTCCACTGAATGAATCAAGGCCCTTCTTTAACCCACATGAGTGCAAGTCTCCTGAATGAATCAAGCCCTTCTTTAAACCACATGAGTGCAGGTCCACTGAATGAATCAAGGCCCTTCTTTAACCCACTGATGTGCAGGTCCACTGAATGAATCAAGGCCCTTCTTTAACCCACATGAGTGTAGGTCTATTGAATGAATCAAGGCCATTCTTTAACCCACATGAGTGCAGGTCACATGAATGAATCAAGCCCTTCTTTAACCCACATGAGTGCAAGTCTCCTGAATGAATCAAGGCCCTTCTTTAAACCACATGAGTGCATGTCTACTGAATGAATCAAGGCCCTTCTTTAACCCACATGAGTGCAGGTCCACTGAATGAATCAAGGCCCTTCTTAACCCCAGAGTGCAAGTCTCCTGAATGAATCAAGGCCCTCTTTAAACCACATGAGTGCAGGTCCACTGAATGAATCAAGGCCCTTCTTTAACCCACATGAGTGCAGGTCCACTGAATGAATCAAGGCCATTCTTTAACCCACATTAGTGCAGGTCACTGAATAATCAAGGCCCTTCTTTAACCCACATGAGTGCAGGTCCACTGAATGAATCAAGGCCCTTCTTTAACCCACATTAGTGCAAGTCTACTGAATGAATCAAGCACCTTCTTTAACCACATGAGTGCAGGTCCACTGAATGAATCAAGGCCCTTCTTTAACCCACATGAGTGCAGGTCTACTGAATGAATCAAGGCCTTCTTTAACCCACATGAGTGCAGTGCCACTGAATGAATCAAGGCCCTTCTTAACCCACATGAGTGCAGGTCCACTGAATGAATCAAGGCCCTTCTTTACCACATGAGTGCAGGTCCACTGAATGAATCAAGGCCCTTCTTAACCACATGAGTGTGGGTCTATTGAATGAATCAAGGCCATTCTTTAACCCACATGAGTGCAGGTCCACTGAATGAATCAAGCCCTTCTTTAACCCACATGAGTGCAAGTCTCCTGAATGAATCAAGGCCCTTCTTTAAACCACATGAGTGCATGTCTACTGAATGAATCAAGGCCCTTCTTTAACCCACATGAGTGCAGGTCCACTGAATGAATCAAGGCCCTTCTTTAACCCACATGAGTGCAAGTCTCCTGAATGAATCAAGGGCCTTCTTTAAACCACATGAGTGCGGTCCACTGAATGAATCAAGGCCCTCTTTAACCCACATGAGTGCAGGTCCACTGAATGAATCAAGGCCCTTCTTTAACCCACATTAGTGCAAGTCTACTGAATGAACAAGCACCTTCTTTAAACCACATGAGTGCAGGTCCACTGAATGAATCAAGGCTTCTTTAAACCACATGAGTGCAGGTCTACTGAATAATCAAGGCCCTTTTTAACCCACATGAGTGCAGGTCCACTGAATGAATCAAGGCCCTTCTTTAACCCACATGAGTGCAGGTCCACTGAATGAATCAAGGCCCTCTTTAACCCACATGAGTGCAAGTCTCTGAATGAATCAAGGCCCTTCTTTAAACCACATGAGTGCAGGTCCACTGAATGAATCAAGGCCCTTCTTTAACCCACATGAGTGCAGGTCCACTGAATGAATCAAGGCCCTTCTTTAACCCACATGAGTGCAAAGTCTACTGAATGAATCAAGCCCTTCTTTAAACCACATGAGTGCAGGTCCACTGAATGAATCAAGGCCCTTCTTTAACCCACATGAGTGCAGGTCTACTGAATGAATCAAGGCCCTTCTTTAACCCACATGAGTGCAGGTCCACTGAATGAATCAAGGCCTTCTTTAACCCACATGAGTGCAGGTCTTACTGAATGAATCAAGGCCCTTCTTTAACCCACATGAGTGCAGGTCCACTGAATGAACAAGGCCCTTCTTTAACCCACATGAGTGCGGTCCACTGAATGAATCAAGGCCTTTCTTTAACCCACATGAGTGCAACGTCTACTGAATGAATCAAGGCCCTTCTTTAACCCATATGAGTGCACGTCCACTGAATGAATCAAGCGCCTTCTTTAACCCACATGAGTGCAGGTCTACTGAATGAATCAAGCCCTTCTTAACCACATGAGTGCAGGTCTCTACTAATGAATCAAGGCCCTTCTTTAACCCACATGAGTGCAGGTCACTGAATGAACCAAGGCCCTTCTTTAACCACATGAGTGAGGTCACTGAATGAATCAAGCCCTTCTTTAAACCACATGAGTGCAGGTCCACTGAATGAATCAAGGCCCTTCTTTAACCCACATGAGTGCAGGTTCACTGAATGAATCAAGCCCTTCTTTAACCCACATGAGTGCAGGCCACTGAATGAATCAAGGCCCTTCTTTAACCCACATGAGTGCAGGTCCACTGAATGAATCAAGGCCCTTCTTTAACCCACATGAGTGCAGGTCCACTGAATGAATCAAGGCCCTTCTTTAACCCACATGAGTGCAGGTCCACTGAATGAATCAAGGCCCTTCTTTAACCCACATGAGTGCAAGTCTCCTGAATGAATCAAGGCCCTCTTTAACCCACATGAGTGCATGTCTACTGAATGAATCAAGGCCCTTCTTTAACCCACATGAGTGCAGGTCCACTGAATGAATCAAGGCCCTCTTTAACCCACATGAGTGCAAGTCTCCTGAATGAATCAAGGCCCTTCTTTAAACCACATGAGTGCAGGTCCACTGAATGAATCAAGGCCCTTCTTTAACCCACATGAGTGCAGGTCCACTGAATGAATCAAGGCCCTTCTTAACCCACATTAGTGCAAGTCTTACTGAATGAATCAAGCACCTTCTTTAAACCACATGAGTGCAGGTCCACTGAATGAATCAAGGCCCTTCTTTAACCCACATGAGTGCAGGTCTACTGAATGAATCAAGGCCCTTCTTTAACCCACATGAGTGCAGGTCCACTGAATGAATCAAGGCCCTTCTTTAACCCACATGAGTGCAGGTCATACTGAATGAATCAAGGCCCTTCTTTAACCCACATAGTGCAAGTCACATGAATGAATCAAGGCCCTTCTTTAACCCATATGAGTGCAGCGTCACTGAATGAACGGCCCTTCTTTAACCCACATGAGTGCACGTCCACTGAATGAATCAAGGCCTTTCTTTAACCCACATGAGTGCAGGTCCACTGAATGAATCAAGGCCCTTCTTTAACCACATGAGTGCAGTCTACTGAATGAATCAAGGCCCTTCTTTAACCCACATGAGTGCAGGTCCACTGAATGAATCAAGGCCCTTCTTTAACCCACATGAGTGCAAGTCTCCTGAATGAATCAAGGCCCTTCTTTATAACCACATGAGTGCAGGTCCACTGAATGAATCAAGGCCCTTCTTAACCCACATGAGTGCAGGTCCACTGAATGAATCAAGGCCCTTCTTTAACCCACATGAGTGTAGGTCTATTGAATGAATCAAGGCCTTCTTTAACCCACATGAGTGCAGCTCCACTGAATGAATCAAGGCCCTTCTTTAACCCACATGAGTGCAAGTCCCTGAATGAATCAAGGCCCTTCTTTAACCCACATGAGTGCAGGTCCACTGAATGAATCAAGGCCCTTCTTAACCCACATGAGTGCAAGTCTCCTGAATGAATCAAGGCCCTTCTTTAAACCACATGAGTGCAGGTCCACTGAATGAATCAAGGCCCTTCTTTAACCCACATGAGTGCAGGTCCACTGAATGAATCAAGGCCCTTCTTTAACCCACATTAGTGCAAGTCTACTGAATGAATCAAGCCCCTTCTTTAAACCACATGAGTGCAGGTCCACTGAATGAATCAAGGCCTTCTTTAACCCACATGAGTGCAGAGGTCTACTGAATGAATCAAGGCCCTTCTTTAACCCACATGAGTGCAGGTCCACTGAATGAATCAAGGCCCTTCTTTAACCCACATGAGTGCAGGTCTACTGAATGAATCAAGGCCCTTCTTTAACCCACATTAGTGCAAGTCTACTGAATGAATCAAGGCCCTCTCTTAACCCATATGAGTGCACGTCCACTGAATGAATCCAAGGCCCTTCTTTAACCCACATGAGTGCACGTCCACTGATGATGAATCAAGGCCCTTCTTTAACCCACATGAGTGCACGTCCACTGAATGAATCAAGGCCCTTCTTTAACCCACATGAGTGCAGGTCCACTGAATGAACCAAGGCCCTTCTTTAACCCACATGAGTGCACGTCCACTGAATGAATCAAGGCCCTTCTTTAACCCATATGAGTGCACGTCCACTGAATGAAGTCTTGAGAAAACCCGTGCAGTCTTGAGAAACAAGGACGTGAGCAACAAATTTGATCGATCGTGATGATGTAAAATTCCATAATATTTTGTCCAAGAACTGCTAAACGGAAGGATTTTGAAAGTGTCAAGACGGTGATTTGTGTTCTGCAGTGTTCAAATATGTAATTTAATTGAAAAAAAAAAAGTTTAAAGGTTACAGAAAAACAATTTTTTTGGGGAGGTTTACCACCATTGACGCAGTCAGTGTCTGACATCACCTTAACTACCACGTTACATTAGTTATCCATGCCTGTTTTTTGTATTCTTTACAACATCCTTAAAAACAGTTTGTTTTCCCATTTGTGTTCAAAATATAACATTCAATTGAAATAAAGTTGTTCCTCAATCATAAACTGATGCTTGTAGACATACAGACAGAAATGAACTGATTGCTTAACCCCACGTTTCGCTTCGCATGCACAAAATCATGCGCAAGTCTAAGAGAAGGTCCCCCTCAGATGGGAGAACTTCATATTCATACCACAGCTCGAATTTCATTGAGATTTTCATGTCTGAATGTGAAATTTAATTCATCTTTGAAAAAAAATGGCAAAGTCTTAGGTTTGAGGAGTGAAATCACAAAACGAATTTACATACATGCAAATTAGGTGTTATGTATGGGATAATTTGAAATAGTGATGCAGTAAATGAAACCAAACTTTACATTTTTTTTTACATGGATATTAATACTCCACTAAGCCATTTTAATGCACAAAAAACAACATTGTTCACTTCATTAATTAAGCACATTTGGCCTGTTCTTAATAAGTGATGTGCCATAGGTAACAATTTTACATGGATGTTTTTAGGTCAGGTCAGGTCAGGTCAGGTATGGGAGCATGCACCAGAGCAGTGCGTCGCTGCATTCACTTTCCACCGGTATTCCAGGGGCCTCCGTCTGGCCATCCCCCAGGCAGATGCCTGGCCCATCTCCATCTCCTTGAGATGTTGATCAACCTGCTGCAACCACAAGGCACATGGTCGGCCTATTGACCTCCTCCACTCACGAAGCTCCCTCGCTGAGAGAATCTAGTGAGCAGGATCAGCGTCAGGAAAAGGAGTCACATGTCCGTACAGCCGCAGCTGACGCTCACGAACGATGCAGGCAACAAATCTCATTTGAGTCTCTCTCAGCAACCACTCGTTGGACACAAAATCTGATCAGCAGTAGCCAAGGATTCTCTGAAGAGAGCTGGTACCAAAGGAATTAAGTCTCCATCTCAGATCCCTGGTCAGAAACCAAGTCTCATATCCGTAAAGCAAGACTGGCAGCACCAAGGCCATGAAGACTCAGATTTTTGTCCTCCTGCACAGGTACCGGCAGCGCCACACCCCATTATCCAGTGAATCCATGACTCCCAAGGCCCGACCCAGACGCCTATTCACCTCTGGCTCACAGCCAGCAGACATGAATATCACAACCAAGGTAAGTGAATCTCTCCGTGACCTCAACATCCTCACCACAAACAGGAACAGTCAAGACAGCAGCATCCAAGATGTCTTTGAGAGCCTGGATCTTCGTTTTGACCCAGGAAACGCGTAATCCCAGTGGCTGACTCCTCATTCAGCACCTCGAGGGCCCCTAAAAGGATATCCAAGGTGTCTGCAAAGATGACTGCATCATCTGCAAAATCAAGGTTGAAGATCTTGACATTCCCAAACGTCAAGATCTGATGTCCAAACGCTGTAATACTGATGTCCAAACGCTGGAGCTCAGATGATAACAGCGACAGGTGAATCTCCTCTCTTAGGGATAGGACATTCCAGGCACTCACCCGAAAGGACCGTCACAGGTTAACCCAAGGAGACCGCCGTCTGGTGGACGACATCTCAGCACCACCATGATACACACTACCGCAATCTGAACCGGGAATGTTACCCCGTAATTTCCCTCCTATCATCAAAGAGTGGGGGGTCCTGAAGGCTTTGCCCCAATCCCGTCATCTGGTGAGCTGCCCTGCGAAAGGCAGCAGCACAGGAGGTACTCCCACGGAGTGAGTTTTCAGATTTCTTTGCGTTTTTGTGTTTTGTGGAATGAAGGGTTTTATGGTGGCTGGAAT
This sequence comes from Eptatretus atami, assembly GCA_035128595.1. NCBI lineage: Eukaryota > Metazoa > Chordata > Myxini > Myxiniformes > Myxinidae > Eptatretus > Eptatretus atami. Next base: position 89,882,266 of record CM068965.1, on the reverse strand, counting down.
GCAAATTCTGCCACTAACCTCCTAATAAGAAGTAACCCAACTGCAGGAGGACGTCCGCAGACACAGTTGGGCACTGGATATGGAAGGCCGTTGGCTCACAAGGAGCTCCTCCGCCACCGAAGGTGAAGGAGGTTATGTTTTCACCCCTTTCTGTCTGTTTGTTTGTCTGTCTGTCTGTGTACAGAATATCTCAAAAAGTTATCAATGGATCCGGATGGAATTTTGTGGGAAGGTTGAGTGTGTGACAAGGACGAACTGATTAGATTAGATTTTGGTGAAGATCCGAATCCGGATGCTAGAATTTTATTGAAGTGATTCTTCACCATTGAGAGATTATTTCAGGCACCTCTAAGTTTCTGGTTTTTCTATGAAACAAAGTGGAATATGTATTTCCCTTTTACTCAGAATGAATACCTTCCTCTATTCCCTTGTGTAAGTGGTAGTAGTCCATATTATAACTACGTTGCCAGGTTTGATATTTTCAGTCCAGTTATTAAATGTTTACATCGACATATAATTACTTCTATTGAATGGACAAAAGTCCTGAGGTCCTGAGACAAATCAAAACAACAATCTATATGAACATTAAAAAAAAAAAATTTTCATTACCAACAAATTACTGTAACAACAAATGACTGTATGCAAATTATTTTGTTTTGTAAATTTTTATTCCTTGTGCACACACTAAAACAGATCCGTCATGCGTGTCCTGTCCGGGTTTAATCACGAGTACATTCTTGTGAATGTCTGCAATCAAGTTGTGTATTTCATTTTCTTCAAAAGTTCTTGCAATCCAAGGTTAATATGATTCCAATTTAAAATCATTTTGTATTTTTCACGCTTAATAATCAGATGATCACTTTGTTTCATGTCCTACCACAGGAATTGCTGAGTTTTTAATCGTTAAATGTTGGATCTTTGTGTTAAAATGTGCTCAAGCCTGTTCATTGTGTTATGAAAGGTAATTCACACAAACAATGTGTATATCGCATGGAAAGCCGATGGAGAATCGCGTCCCACACGTAAAGCATCCCATACGTAACGCGTCCCACACGTGATGCGTCCCTCGTTAACACTAACTAATCTCTCTTGACTAGTGTATTCTTTCTGTAAGATAAGTTGTGATGAGTTACACAAGTGTTTCAACGTTCTCCAAACTGAAAATTCTGCTCAATCATAAAATACTTTCAGAGAACTTTGAACTTGAACAGATTTGTTGGAAAAATCGTGTTTCTTGTGGTTCCATACGTAATGCACCATATTCTCTTTAATTACGTCATCATCCCAAGGACTAATGATATATAAATTATTGGGGTATTCTCCTTGCAGATGCTCAACATTC
>CM068965.1:89864817-89880302 GCA_035128595.1 Eptatretus atami | reverse complement strand
AAAAACAAAGAAAGGTGTGCTGGATTATGGAGGTTTGGAATCACTGATAATGGGGTCGTACACAGGTTTGGTGTTCGATTCCCACCAATGGCCGACGCCTATGATCGGGATCTCGTCGCAATGGTGGAGCATCTAGCTACAAAGCAAGGCTTGCCAGTTCACAGAGGAGTGTATGCCATGGTGGCTGGACCTAATTACGAGACCATAGCAGAAGCACGTGCACTGCATATTCTTGGAGCAGACGCCGTGGGTAAGGAAAAGATTCTCTCTCTCGCTACATTTCCCGCTATTTCTACGTCCATCGCTGCTGCTACGTCCATCAATATCGCCATTGCTACCGCGACATCTATAATTTTGTCCGTCGCTATTGCTTCCCCCAAGTCCATCACTGCATCCATTGCTGATGCGACTGCACTACATATACACCCATGTATATACACACACATATAAAACTGAGTTCATATCTGTGGGTCATATGCCCCACCCATTAGCCAGGCCACACCTTTCCCTCCAGCCGCCCAGAAATTGCCGCCATCTTTTTCACTCTGCATTGCTTTAAAGGTTCATAGCGGCCTCTGGTTTAAATTTGAAGACTGAACAACGCGTTTTCTATTATTAAATAAAGGTACCGTTTTGAGGAAACAAAGGTATATTTTGCCTCCAACTCAAACGAGGTAATGCATGTTCGCAGCGATCGCGGCAGCAGTCTAATGTACATGGCCCAATGAAGGTTCGTGAATCCTGACTATCATTCACGAACCGGTGTTTGTGCGTTTGTCACGCTACTCCTTCTACAGTTCTGGGCCGATTACATCCCGACTTGCTACGAAGTATTAGCACGACCCCAATTAGTGTATAGGGGTGTTTTATCTTTGTCGGTGGTCTTGGGGGAAGGCGAGGGAAGAGGGGGGTGACGCAAATTCTCTCTGTAAATGTGTATCACACAGCTCCACCTCCAGGTTTCCCCTGGTATTACAAGTCTCCATCATTTACACCACAGTATTCCTGTCCCCATGTTTACCAGTGCAGTGAGGGGCTTTCTATTTTAGCAGTACGTATGTTTTTGCTTCTTGCACGTAACCCGGGTTTTTAATATCTTTTTTCCTATACAGAGCTATCAGTTGCCTACACACCGCCCAGATAAAGGAATGCGTCAGATCGCTCGTAGGGCCAGTACTCTGCTAGTACATATATATATATATACACACAGTCAACCCCCGCTTTATCGCGGTTCACCTATCGCTCCCGCCGGTTTCATTCGCGGGTTTTCCCTTGGAACGTAACTAATTTTTTCTGCGGATTCCCCCGGTACATCGCGGTAATAATATATAAATATAAATTATTTAAGCAATAAATTATAACGCGTGGCGCTCGACCAGTCACACAACGCACGAGACAAAGTTTCGCTTGTGAACTTCGAATATTTTCTACGTTTTTTCTCCAAGCCCCACGATGCCGCCCAAACGCCTGCACTTCTAAGGCTTCTGGCAAGAAACCGAAGCGCCAGAGGAAGGTCCTGACGCTCCAGGAGAAGGTTAAGGTGTTCGGTATGCTTTGGGAAGGAAAAAGGTTTGCCGCCGTTGGACGAGCACTGCTCGTACCCAGCACCTCAAAACCGACCAGACCAGACGAGTCGAGTCGATCTCCGGCACCTCAAACCCAATCACTGCCAAACCGACCAGACCAGACGAGTAGATCTCAGGCACCTCAAACCCGATCACTCCCAAACCGACCAGACCAGACGAGTCGATTTTTGGGGGAGGCGTCCATTCATCGCTGATTTTCACTTAGCGCGGGGAGGTTTGGAACATAACCCCGTGAGAAACGGGGGATTAACTGCATATATATATATATATATAGTGGAGGAAAAAAAAAGTGGTCTTTCATTTAAAATAAGTAAATAAATAAAAAAACACTTGGTTTTCACCTGACTTTTCAAGGCCTATAAACAAACAGATGAACGTGCAATTCACATTTGTCAAGTAAATAAATATTAACTTCGGCTTGGTCGTGAAATACCTTCATCCGTAAATCGTACGGAGGCCGTTCTCGGAAATTCCCGAGAACTATTTATAATGTAGTGTGTCCAGGTACACTTTCGGACACTGAACAGCTCTGAATTTATGTACATTAAAAAAAATAATAATAAAAAACGCATTGAAACCTGCGTACGTTCTCATTCCAATGAAATTATTCATGATTAATATTAGAAATTTTTAACTAAAAACTGTCGTTCTGTCAGTGTTTTGTCTGTACTGTACTGTATGCTGTCGAGATGTCCAGTGGTGTGTTCAGTTTGTCTGTACTGTACTGTACGCTGTCGAGATTCCAGTGGTGTGTTCAGTTACCAAGCAGCTAGCTAGTGCTTGCCAAGCCAGTCGTTCCTTATCAATGATTGCTTGAGTGCTTCAGCCACTCGGGGAGCGCTCCACAAGAAGCTCGGTGAACTGAACACCCCAGATTCACGACATGGCGACGAGGATAAACATCTATACCATGACTTCTTTCGGCTATATCAATAAATTAGTCCCTCGGGGGCAGATTTTGACAACACAAGGCAAGTTTATAGAGGCGGCAACACAAGTTAGAGGTTGGTAGGAATCCAAAGTGGTTATTTTATTTTTTTTATTTTTCCAAACGTGGTTAAAAACCATGCGAAAATTCCTTTGTGGGATGAAGGAGGTTGAACGGTGGGTGGACTAGGGAAGGGGTCAGAGTCAGGAGGGAGGGTAAGGGGGATTTCTTCCACAGAAACAGCAACATAAATATAAATAAATATATATATACATATAAAAATGATGCAGAAATCAAGAAAATGACCAAATATCAAGACCTCAATAATGAAGTGAAAAGATCCTGAAAGTTGAAGAACGCCAAAATTGTATCAGTGATAATTGGAGCAACAGGAATGATAAAGAAGAACCTCACAAAGATCCTACAAACCATCCCTGGGAACACCACCACAAACAAACTACAGTTGGAGGCTGGCCAGGGCTCAGTGACGATCCTGAAAAGAGTCCACTGAACAAAACTCTGAGAACACAACTTGGTCCATGAATCACAATCCTTCACCGAAAAGAAGGTGGATGCTTCGAGTCCGAGGAGGACTCTGTTCCACCTTCTGAAACCAGAATTATGGAGACACCAATCAACACATTTGTTGAGCTCCTTGTGAGTGGAGGAGCTCCTTGTGATCCAACGGCCATCCATTTCTACTGCACAACTGTGTCTGTGGACATCCTCCAGCAGTTGGGTTACTTTTATTTAATATCTTTTTCTTTTTTTTAGGAGGTTGGTGGCAGGATTCGCACTCTGGCCACCACAAAAAAAACCACTTCATTCCACAAAACCCACAAATGTAAGGAAACATGAAAACCCACTCCATGGCAGTACTTCCTGTGCAGCTGCCCTTCTCAGGGCAGCTCACCGGATGACGGGATTTGGCCAAAGCCTTTGGGACCCCAATTCCTAGTTTGATGATAGGAGGAAAACCACGGGGTAAACCTCCAGGGTCACATTGCGGTGGTGTGTGGCGGAGTGGTGCTGAGGTGTCGTCCACCAGACGGCGGTCTCCTTGGGTTAACTTGAGGCGGTCCCGTCGGGTGGGTGCCTGGAATGCCCGATCCCTAAAAGAGGATGATCACCTGTCTCTGTTATCATCTGAGCTCAAGCGTTTGGACATCGGTATTGCAGCACTCTCTGAGGTTCGGAGACCAGATAGTGATGAGATCATGGCGGGTGGTTACACCTACTATTGATCTGGTCACTCTGATGGTTACCATCCCAAAGGAGTTGCAGTAACTGTGTCCAATAAGCTGACTCCAATGATAATTGAGGAAACACCGTACAACGAGCGTATTATGAGACTAAGGATTCATCACTCCTTGGGTGTCATTTCCCTGGTCTCTGTATATGCTGCGACTGACATGAGTGATCTCACCATGAAGGACGCATTCTATGCCACACTCGAGTCTGTCGTTGATCAGTGCCCCAGGCGAGATACTCTTCCACTCTTGGGTTTTCAATGCATTGACTGGAACTGATAGGGATGGTTATGAGATATGTTGGTCCCCATGGGTCTGGAACAGTGAACCAGAATAGCACCAAGTTCCTTGACTTCACAAGAAGTCATGGACTTAGGTTGGCCGGTTCATGGTTTCAATACCCACAAGCTCATCGCTGGACTTGGTATTCCAACGCTGGCGGTGTGGCAAAGGAGATTAAACATGTGCTCATTGATGGTCGCTGGAGGATGATTCAGAACTGCAGGGTCTACCGGAGTGCTCAGTTCCTCAAGACTGACCACAGGCTTGTTCTCGTAACTCTGAAGTGACAGCTTAAATCCAGGAGAATGGTACCATTCCAGCCTAAGCTGGATGATGGCAAGCTCAAGGATGAGAGGGTAGCTGAGGAGTTTGTGAACAGACTGAGTGGGGATTTGGGTGGGGGGCAGGGGGGTCTGGGTGCTTTGGGGAATCCTGAAGAGTTGCAGAGTACCTTCAAGACTATCGTCCTTGATGTTGCCGGTAGATGTCTTGGAACTCACCGTTGGGCGAAGAAGAATTTTGTCTCTCAAGGGACACTGGATACCATTGACCAGAGTCGCAGGGCCAGGCTGAATGGCAGAGCTGAGCTGTTCAGGGAGTTGAGGCGAAAAACTGTATGTGCGCTAAGGGTGAACAAGGAGGCGTGTGTGTGTGAGGAATCTGTGAGGGGGTAGAGCATCACCTGTGGTCAAGTGATTCTCGTCCTGCTTACAGGGGAATTCAGGCATTACGTTCCTCCAAGCCCATCCCTCGGTGTACTGCAATTAGAGCAGAGGGTGGTAGGCTCTTGATGGAGGAGTCCGAAGTGAAGGCCCGCTGAGCCGATTACTTTGAGTGGTTATACCAGGCTGATCCATCAGGTGTTGAGTTGGATGTCAAGGGTGTTACTATCCCTATTATTCACCCTCCAATCAACTGTGGTCCACCTTTGTTTGTGGAAAAACACAGGCTGCGGTGAACCGAATGAAATTGGGTGAATCTCCAGGGATCTGTAGCATAGCATCCATGCTGAACTTCTCAAGGCTGGTGTAAATACTGTACTCGTGTCATCGCATGCAGTTCTGTGTTCTGCCTGGAACACAGGCATCATCCCAACTGACTGGAAGAGGGGCCTTGTTGTCACTCTCTGGAAAGAGAAGGGTGATCGTCAGGACTGCAACAACTACCAAGGGGTTACGCTGCTCTCAGTACCGGGCAAGGTCTTTGCTCGGGTAATTCTTGATCGGGTTTGTCACCATCTGCTTGAGCACCAGTGCCCAGAGCAGTCAGGCTTTACACCAAAGAGGTCAAAGATTGACCGTATCGTTGCTCTTTGTGTCCTCACCAAACAGACGAGAGTTTCGGCAGGGGCTGCTTGCAGCCTTTGTTGATCTCTGTAAAGTGTTTGATTCAGTGAATCGGGATGCCCTCTGGAGGATTCTTGGTCTTAGTGGGGTGCCACCAAAACTGATCAATTTGAACTATACTCTGGTGAGAGGTGGTGATACCATCTCAGACTTATTTCCAGTTGTTACTGGAGTTCTTCAGGGGTGTGTACTGGCCCCCACACTTTTCAGCACTTGGATGGAGTGGATTCTGGGAAGGGCATTGTCGAGATTAAGCTGCGGTGCATCGTTTGGGAATGTCAAGATCTGTAATCTTGATTTCACAGATGATGCAGTCATCTATGCGGAGACTTTAGATATCCTTTTGGGGGCCCTCAAGGTACTGAATGAGGAGTTGGAGCCGTTGGGATTATGGGTTTCCTGCGTCAAAACTAAGATCCAGGCTTTCAATGACATCATGGATGCTGCTATCTTGTCTGTACCTGTTTGTTGTGAGGATGTTGAGGTCATGGAGAGATTCACTTACCTTGGCAGTGATATTCATGTCTCTGCTGGCTGTGAGCCAGAGGTCAATAGACGTCTGGGTTGGGCCTGGGAAGTCATGGATTCATTGGATCATGGAGTGTGGCGCTGTCGGTACCTGTGCAGGAGGACGGAAGTCCGAGTCTTCAGGTCCTTGGTGCTTCCACAGTCTTGCTCTACGGATGTGAGACTTGGACTCTGAGACGGACACTTAATTGCTTTGGTACCAGGTCTCTTCGGAGAGTCCTTGGCTGTCGCTAGTCAGACTTTGTGTCCAACGAGCGGTTGCTGAGAGAGATTCAAATGAGATTTGTTACCTGCATAGTCCATGAACATCAGCTGTGGCTGTATGGACATGTGGTTTGTTTTCCTGACGCTGATCCTGCTCACCAGATTCTCTTGCAGCGAGGGAGCCTCGTGAGTGGAGGAGGCCCGTGGGCCGACCATGTGCTTTGTGGTTGCAGCAGATTGATTGACATCTCAAGGAGATGGGGAGGGGCCAGGCATCTGCCTGGGGGATGGCCAGACGGAGGCCCCTGGAGTACCAGCAGAAAGTGGACGCAGCGACGCGCTGCTCCGGCGCATGCTCCCATACCTGACCTGAATTAACACACACAGTAATACCTTGCTTCGTGCTGCCCCATAGAGTGCCGATTCGTTTTAGAGCTCTTTGTCCTGGATATTTTTTACGAAAAGAAAAAACCCAGAATAGGACCATGCATCCTGAAGCTCATCTGGATAAGGAGCAAGTCATTCAAACCCACCGCAGACCCCCTTAGACCCTGATATTTTTTATGCCGTAAACAAACTTTGGCACGTCATGGGCGATTAAGGTTGTGGTCAACTTTCATGGAAATCGTGTGTGTAGTTTTGAGAGCAAATCCATATTTTGGGGGGTAGGGGAACTACGTGGGGTGTTGGAGAGATAGGGGGGCGCGTGGGAAGATGATATCTCAGCATTTGTTCGTTTTGCACAAGATATTCGTTTTGATATTTTCACAGAGCAAAATACATACGGACAATAAATGTCCAACATTAGAATGTTGGAATGAATTTCTGAAGGAAACCTAAGGGGTCTTCTGACGTTTGCGTGTTGTCGGCCTAGGGATGAGCACTGTGCCAGAGGTGCTCGCGGCTCGGCACTGTGGAGTGCGGGTGGTCGGCCTGTCACTCATCACGAACTGCATACCAACGCAGTATGAGCGGTCCACACAGGAGGATGTGCTGGACCACACGCATGTGTTGGATGTGGCTCGAAACCGCTCCGTGCAACTATGCACGCTTGCGGTCATGCTCGCACCACTTCTTGCCCAGCGTGAAAACACAGCAGAGCCAAAAAAAACCACCGGCCACTGAACCTCTGATCTCCCAGCAGAGAATAGGGGAAGGACCACGAGTTGAAGTCTGGCCCATTTATCAATTTGATTTGATGTTTAGGATTTGGGGTTTGAGGTCATAAAGTTATTGGATTTGATGTTTAGGATTTGAGACCATTTATTAATATGATTTAATGTTTGGGGTTTTGGGACCGTTTATTGATTTGATTTCATGTTTGGGGTTTTGGGACCGTTTATTGATTTGATTTCATGTTTAGGATTTGGAGTTTGGGACCATTTCTGAACTTTATTTAACATTTGGGGTTTGGGACTATTTATTAATTTGATTTCATGTTTGGGGTTTGGGACTATTTATTAATTTGATTTCATATTTAGGATATGGTGTGTTCAAATATGAAGGTCTCCTAATTTTTTATTTTAATTCCCCCCCCCCACACTCACACAAGGCTTACAAAAATGTCACAAACTTCACTTTTTTAAATTCTTTTTATATATTTTTTAAATATGCGAAGGGCATTTAAATACTGTTCTTCTCAAACAGCTCGTTTCGCCATGTTCTTTGATAGTTGCATTATTTAATTACTTTCACATCAAATTGTTGTGTGTGCACATATCTCTACAATTGAATTCTAGCTTCAGTTTCCCATCCACTTCTGGGCTAGCACACACACCACCAGGGGACCTAAATACCATAACACACACACACACCCACCCCACGAAGTGCTACACACTTTTAGTATCTGTCCATCCTTGATGTTCAGGCTGTAATGAAGGTTTCTTTTTGGATATTCGACTGATGCAAACTCTGAGTTGGAGAAGTTGGAACCACGAAGGCAGCGTATCATTTTCTTTTTCTTCTTCTCCGATACAACCAATAGTCATCGGGTACAAGTTACAGTGAATACTGTGGATGTGGAAGCAGTTAATCGTGTGCTCTGAATAATTCTCACATCTGAGAAGCAGCTATAATGGGACAGTGTCATGGTGTAATCAAAATCCTGACCATGCAAGTTCTGGACATTTATTCCGTGTGACAGACAGAGAACATTTCTCCAATAGCTCATGGTAACTACTGCCAGTAATAATTGTCCTTTTGGAATTTAATGGGCGACGACGATGCCACGAGCATCTGAAAAGACCTTTGGTGGAGGTGAGTCCAAATTGGGAGTGAGACTCAGCTTTGATGTCCCTTTTTAAACCTCCTCAACCAACTCCGCATGGTTCTCACATCCATGGTTGACTCCATCATGTTAATGGTCGACTCAACGCACCAGTTAGCAACATTCGAACGTCCTCAGGAGTTTTTCCACTTGGATGTTCAAATTTCGAGGTCACTCACATATTGAACACATTGCTCACGCAAGCTGAAAGCAGCCATGTTTCAATGTACAGATAGGCCTACACACTCCAAGCGAGAAACACCACCGATGAGATGACACGTGACATACGCCGCAGTCATGCGTCAAGTGATACGGGGACCATTCCATCAACATTATGCAACGATCGTTCCATTCACATTCATGCAATCGGGAATGACGAATTAGGAAACCTTCATATTTGAACGCAGGTGTTCATTTGATTTAGTTATTCGGACGAAGCTTCAGGACGATTGATCAATTCTATCTCATATGTTTAAGACCAAGGGGGACAAAACTTCCTCTAATGGCCACATGTGACCAGAAACGCTCATGGTGTTCGACTTTCAGACAAGAGGAGGTGCTGAATCTGTCATTTTCAAAGTACGACGAAGCAGTCTATCCCAACTGCTCGCACCTATTTGTACAAGGTGTCTCAAAAATAATATATAGAGTTTAATATTTTAGAGAAATTAAACAGCAGAAAGAGGGCGATGTTGAACATTCGTAATACCGAACAGAGGGTGTTAGCATGCGATGGAATGATCGCACGGCATCACTCAGTGAACAATGGCAACATAGTATGGTTTAGGATGATGTCTGTATGTAAATTTTATCGAGACACCCTGTATCGCTTCATTTTCCCATCCACTTCCGGGTTTTACGTGATTTGCACTAACAATACATGTGACGGCACTTAAAATCCACAAAGCTTTCCATGTCCCTCCAAGAGGCATTGTGTGAAAGATTACTTCATCGTATTAAAGGTAAAAAATCAATAAATAATCGTAGAAATAGTTTTATTAACTCTTGGACAGTCATTTATTAAAACTGAGTGTTACAATTACAATTCAGTTGAGAACGAAGTGAACTTTAGGTCACACTGCCCTTTGCACTCAAGGTCATGACTACTGTACTTTATAACTAATAAAATGTTATCGGTGTTGTGTACCAGTACATGAGGCACTCTTTTTCCTTTGAATGGGATAACCAGGTTATATGAATCCCTGATAATAATCGGTTAATATGAACAACAACATAAAATAAGATTACACATGTACTTTTAATATACAATCCTTATCACCTATTAACTTGCTGCTCCAGCAGTTACGAAATAAACAAACAAAAAAAACACGCGTGCACACGCACGCACACCACCACCTCACCCGCACACACAACCCGACTGCCTCCACCACATCAGTAACCGCCACCACGGGGGTTCGGCTGCTGGATCGGCCGCATTTGCTGTCTCGTCCTCCTTGGACCTTTACGACCGCCCGGCCGGGTTTCGTGGACGAGGTTCTGACGTCTCATCGCCCTCCAATTACACGGTTCATTGGGTATCGCGCTCGGCGCTAGGGTCACCAAGCGCACAAGGCCGAGGGCTTCTGCCGACCTAGGGTATAAAAGGGAGGTGGGGCAGCCATAAGATCGGTGGATGCAACATCACTGGGTATGGTGACAAAATAATTTGGACTTTTAAAAGTAACAAATCAGATGAGCGGTCAACAAACCTTTTTAAAGGCGGTCGTGCGGTGGGCAAAGATCGAAGTGTAAGGTCACCCTTTTGCATCACTGCACCATTATTAAGACAGAGAGCATCACCCTCTTCTGGCGTTGGTTGTGTGTCACTCTCAAAATCACTTTCAGTGTCTTCAACAAGTAAACCACCACAATCAGCATCTGCAGGTGGTGGATCCACAGCCATTGCTCCATCTTCAATCTCAACTCCAGGGGATGCAGTGCCCTCTGTGGGTTACAGGAAGCCAATTAAAAGCCAGAAGATAATTTTAAGTCAGGTTGCATGACAGATGGTAGGGATGTGGACACTCAGACAACATTTGACCATTTGGAATGAATTTCTGAATGGATGCAGCACAGCATGTAGTGTCCTCCGTGTACAGATTGTTAGCTCAGGGTTGGTGTGTTTTGATTGCCTGGAGTTTAACATCCAGAGGGATAAATCGCACATTTAAAAACACCTGTCGCACAGCGACAGCCGGGTGTGCAGGTTCAAGCATCGTGCAGCGACAGCCAGGTGTGCAGGGTCAAGCGTCGTGTAGCGACAGCCAGGTGTGCAGGGTCAAGTGTGCAGCGACAGCCAGGTGTGCAGGGTCAAGCGTCGTGCAGCGACAGCCAGGTGTGCAGGGTCAAGCGTCATGCAGCGACAGCCAGGTGTGCATCGTCAAGCATCGTGCAGCGACAGCCAGGTGTGCAGCATCAAGCATCATGCAGCGACAGCCAGGTGTGCAGCATCAAGCATCGTGCAGCAACAGCCAGGTGTGCAGCGTCAAGCGTCGTGCAGCGACAGCCAGGTGTGCAGCGTTAAGCGTCGTGCAGCGACAGCCAGGTGTGCAGGGTCAAGCGTCATGCAGCGATAGCCAGTTGTGCAGCGACAGCCAGGTGTGCAGGGTCAAGCGTTGCATCATGCAGCGACAGCCAGGTGTGCCGGATCAAGTGTCGACCCAGTATGCATTGCTGTTACTGCACAAGTGTGTTGTAATGGCTCGGTGTGCTGGATCAAGTGGAACACAGTCGCATCTATGTGTGCTGGATCAAGTATTATGCTGTAATAGCTCGATGTGCTGGATCAAGTATCCTGTTGTAATCACTCGGTGTGCTGAATTAAGTGTCATGGAGTAACAGAGAGGTGTGCTGGATAACGTGGAAAGCAGTCATTCAAGAGATGTGAAACAAAACCCTCCACCTGTTAAAACTTGTGGCTGTTTAAGATCCCACGAAGCATTTCAAAAGGGGTGAAAACAACTGTGTTAAATCCAAAGAACACCAACAAGGGTTTGTTCAATAACAAGCAGCTAGCAAGCACTCGCAAAGCCAGCGGTTTCTCATCAACGGGTTTGAATGGAGTGCTTTCTTGAGTGCTTAAGCCGCTTGGCAAGTGATCTACAAGAAACTTGGTTAAGTGAACACAGCTCAGGTGCTCAACCTCCCTTCCTCACACAGGTAACGTTGAAGCGTCATTATTTCTGTCCTCCATTTCATACCAAGCACCTGATGGTGCAGTTCACTTGCATAACCATATCTAATGGAGTCAGACATACAAGACGAGTCTTCACCAAACTACACAATGACGCACGCATCACAAGAGTCTTCATAACTTACCAGCAGGTTGGACCAGCACCCATTTGTCCTCCTTCAGTGGTGGCTCTGGTGGACCGCAGGCCATGGCCGATGGACGGGTCATGCCGGAAGGGTTCGATGGAGATGCCTCGGGGGATGCCCTCTCGGATACCCTCATTGGAGTTTCACCCACACCCTCGGAAACGGACGGGACTTCACCCGTCGCGGGACCTTTCGAGGCCCCATCGGGATCGCGTGGCTCGTCGCCTGTCTGGTCGTCCTCGGAGGCCGTGCCGAAGAGCAGGGCGGCCAATCGGCGAAACATGGCGATCTGGGAAGTGGAAAATAACACCAAAGACCTTCACTCAGCAGGACCAAACATGGAAAACCGTTTATCTTCAAAATTGGGAACATTTCCAGCAAGACCTCCAGATTAAAATATTTTCACTTCAGCTACATGAAGGGAGACCAAATTAAAAACCATGAATCTCTCAAGACCTGATAGACCCTTCGGAGAATATGGCAACACGGATGCCTCTGGGTCCAAATATCCATGCCAGACCCTGGGTGCACAAACACAGCCCGCCATCCATGGCCGAGACAGAGACCTCGAAAGGTCGAAATAATGGCCGTTTGTGCCTCACCATGTTTGCAGTTTCAGAACTCCAGACGTCCACCTTGAGGTCTTCTCACCACTGTTTTTTTTAAGGAGATGAAATGTGTGAAGGCAGCGCTTGGGGATGTAAATAGATCCAGAACGTGATGCACAGTCCTATAAATAACCCACTTGTGCACAAACAGTGCAAACGATGCAGCTCATGATCCCCTGCTCTCCACATCACCGCCCCCCCCCTCCTCCACAAACCCCATCGAACATTGGCTGCCAAATCACCACTGATTGATTGACACACACACACACACACACACACACACACACACACACACACACACACACAAACACAAACAAACAAACAGGAGCGAAGTTGATGAGAGTCGACTCTCAAACAAGAGCAAACTCCCGCCACAAATCACACACTTCCCACTAAAGCAAAGTTGAAAGATGGCAAAGAGTTCCACCAGGAATGAGACAATATCAAACAGAGATTAAAAACAAATATATATTAACAAATAATAAACAAACAAATCTTGTTTTCACCCCCTTGCAACCTCAAGAGACCCCCCCCCACCCCCAGGGACATGAACCGGGGGTCAAATCCCATCCCCAGAAAAACCATTACATATCTCATGCGTCCCCCAATGTTGATAAAACAAACAAAGTTTCATTTTCAAAAAAAATGTTTAAATTACAAGATTTTTAAAATTCACGAAATCACATTCTTTGGTATTTGACCTTTTGAATCTGCCTCAGGGGCAGAGACAGAATGATACTACTCTCACACCTTCTTACCAATGTGGTGATCAACACCACTAAATTTGGTGACTTTACACATGGCCTTTGAGAAGACACACGGACACCCCACAACAATCACAAACTCCCACCACCACCACACAACAATCACACCAAACTCCCATCAACACCACACAACAATCACACCAAACTCCCACCACCACAACACCACAATCACACCAAACTCCCACCAACACCACACAACAATCACACCAAACTCCCACCAACACAACACGACAAACAATCACACCAAACTCCACCAACACCACACAACAATCACACCAAACTCCCACCACACACAACACAACAATCCACACAATCCCCACCAACCAACAACACAACAACACACAACCACCCAAACTTCCACCAACCCACACAAACAACACACCAAACTCCCACCAACACCACAACAACAATCACACCAAACTCCCACCAACACCACACAACAATCACACCAAACTCCACACCACCACCACCACACCAAACTTCCACCAACCACACAACAATCACACAAACTCCCACCACACAACACGACATTCACACCAAACTCCCACCAACACCAACACAACAATCACACCAAACTCCCACCAACACAACACGACAATCACACCAAACTCCCCACAACACACACACAACAATCACACCAAATTCCCACCACCACCACAACAAAATCACACCAAACTCCCACCAACACAACACAACAATCACACACAAACTCCCACCAACACCAACACACAACAATCACACCAAACTCCCACCACAATCACACCAAACTCCCACCAACACCACACCAACACACACCAAACTCCACCAACACCACACAACAATCACACACACTCCCACCACACCACACAACAATCACACCAAACTCCCACACCCAAACACAACAATCACACCAAACTCCCACCAACACCAACAACAATCCACATCCAAACTCCCACAACACCACACAACAATCACACCAAACTCCACCAACACCACACAACAATCACACCAAACTCCCACCAACACCACCAACAATACACCAAAACTCCCACCAACACCACACAAACAATCACACCAAACACCACACAACAACCACACAACAACACCACACAACAACCACACCAAACTCCACCAACACAACATGACAATCACAAACATCCCACCAACACCACACAACAACCACACAAAACTCCCACCACAACAACCACACCAAACTGCCACCACCACCACAACAACCACACCAAAACCACAACCACACCAAACTACCAACACCACACACCATCACACACCAAACTCCCACAACCCACGCAACAATCACACCAAACTCCACACCACACCCACACCACACCAAACTCCACCACCACCACACAACACCAAACTACCACCACCAACAACAATCAACAAACTCCCACCAACACCAACAACAATCAACCAACTCCACCACCACAACAATCACATCAAACTCCCACCACCACAACACAATCACACCAAACTCCCACCACCACAACAACAACAATCACACCAAACTCCCACCAACAACACAACACGACAATCACACCAAACTCCACCAACACCACCACACACAAACCACAACAAAAACTCCCACCAACCACCAACACAACAACCACACAAACTCCACCACACCACCAACAACCACACACTCCCACCACCACAACACAACAAACACACCAAACTCCCACCAAAAAAACACAACAATCACAGCAAACTTCCACCACCACAACACAACAATCACACAAATTTCCATCACCACCACACAACAATCACACCAAACTCCCACCAACACAACATGACAATCACACCAAACTCCCACAAACACCACACAACAACCACACCAAACTCCAACCAACACCACACAAAACTCCCACCAACACCACACAACAACCACACCAAACTCCCACCACCACACACCAAACTCCCACCAACACCACACAACAATCACACCAAACTACCACCAACACAACACGACAATCACACCAAACTCCCACCAACACCACCAACAATCACACCAAACTCCCACCAACACAACACGACAATCACACCAAACTCCCACCAACAACACCACCACACCAAACTCCCACCACCACCACACAACCACACCAAAACTCCCACCAACCAACACCAAACTCCACCAAACACCACAACCACACCAACTCCAACCAACACCACACAAAACTCCCACCAACACCACACAACAACCACACCAAACTACCACCACCACACAAACTCCCACCAACACCACACACCCACACCAAACTCCCAACCACCACAACAACAACAACCACACCAAACTCCCACCACCACAACAACGACAATCACACCAAACTCCCACCAACACCACACAACAACCACACCAAAACTACCACCAAACACCACAAACCACACCAACTCCCACACCAACGCATCCG
>CM068965.1:89849286-89863967 GCA_035128595.1 Eptatretus atami | reverse complement strand
ACAATCACACCAAACTCCCACCACACAACAATCACACCAAACTCCCACCAAAACCACAAAACAATCACACAAAACTCCCACCAACACCACACAACAATCACACTAAACTCCCACTACCACATCAAACTCCCATCACCACAACACAACAACCACACCAAACTCCCACCACCACAACACAACAACCACACCAAACTCCCACCAACACGACCACACCAAACTTCCACCAACACCACACAACAATCACACCAAACTCCCACCAACACCACACAACAATCACACCAAACTCCCACGCCCTCGCTGGGCCACAGGCGGGATATTCTCTACAGCACGCAAACAAGATCACATCCTCAATATGAAGCAACCTCGATATTCACTGTAATTCTCAAATAACACTTTGTAATACATATAAGAAATGTGCAGACAATAACAGGCCGTTAAACTGAACCAAGATATCAGACGCTCAATCCACATGCAAGTCCGAAGATTCCTGACAATTTGAGAACGCCAAGAATTGTTATCAGTTGTGATAGATTGGTAGTCTAACGAGGATTATTGAGTAAAGAAGAACCGTCGAAAAAGATCCTACAAACCATCCCTGGGAACACCACACAAACAAAACTACAGTTGAGGGTGGCCAGGGCTCAGTGACGATCCTAAAAGACGTTCCAGCGTGAACAAACACTACTGAAGAGAGCAGCACACATCTGAGTCCATGTAATCACGAGATCCCCAACGAAAAAAGAAGTGCTGGATCTGCTTTAGTCTTTCGAACGAGCGACTTTGCTTGCCGACTTCTAGAAACCAGACATCTATGAGACACCACATTCAACACATTTGTTGCAGCTCCTTGTGAGGGAGAGCTCCTTGTGATCCAACGGCCATCCCATTTCACTGCACAACGTGTCTGCTGGACATCCTCCAGCAGTTGGGTTTACTTTTATTAATATCTTTTTCTTTTTTTTAGAGGTTGGTGCAGGGATTCGCACTCTGGCCACCACAAAAAAGACCACCTTCCCTTCCACATAACCCACAAATGAGTAAGAACACATGTAGAAACCCACTCCATGCCAGGCTACGTGTTCCCTTGTCAAGGCACTGCCACTTCAGGCGAGTCGTATCAAACCCTGGGAGACTGACAGGGATTTTAGGCCAAAGCTTTGGGACCCAGTACAACTTCCTGACGTTTATGATAAGCCGGAAAACACGGGTAAAACCTCCAGGTCACATTGCGGCGTTACCGTGTGATGCGGAAGTGGCCGCAGCTGTAGACTAGACCACCTTTTGGTAGTTGTTGCAGTTCCTACGGATCACCCTTTCGCGCCAGAATGCGATTGACCAAACCCACGACAGGCGAGATCTCCATTGCCCCGTGCGTTATACTCTAAGGCTTCAGCGTTCCCGTCGGGTGGTGGCCTAATAGCTCGCATCCTGCAAATGAGTGATGCTTTCACCTAGGTCAGTTATCGAATCATCAGCTCAAAGCGTTTGGACACAGGTAATTGCAGCCGAGCTCTCTGAGGTTCGCCGAGATACGCAAATTCAGTAGGATCGCAGAATGCATGACGGCGAGGGGTGCGTTACCTATCTAACTGATTCTGGTCACTCTGATGGTTACCAGCCCATAAGGCAGTCTCGCCAGAACTGTGTCCAATGAAGCCCTGACTCCACATGATAATTGAGGAAAACACCGTACGAACGAGCGTATTATTAGACTAAGTTCATTCACTCCTTGCGGGTCATTTCCCTGGCTCTCTGTATATGCTGCGACTGACATGAGTGATTACTCACCCATGCAGACGCGTCTATGCCACACTCCGAGCTCTGTCCGTTGGATCAGTGCCACCAGGCGAGATACCTCTCCACTCTTGGGTTTTCAATGCAGTGACCGGAACTTATATGGATGTCATGAGAGTTATGTTGCTCTCCTGGAACAGTGAACCAGAATAGCACAAGTTCCTTACTTCACAAGAAGTCATGGACTTAGATTGGCGCGTTCATGCGTTTCAATACCACAGCTCACGCTGACTTGGTATTCACGCTGGCGGTGGGGCAAAAGGGATTAACAACATGTGCTCATTGATGGTCGCTGGAGGATGATTCAGAACTGCAGGGTCTACCGGAGTGCTCAGTCCTCAAAGACTGACCACAGGCTTGATTCTCGTAGACTCCTGAAGTGACAGCTGAAATCCAAGGATAATGTACCATTCACACCTAAGCTGGATGGATGCAAGCTCCAAGGATGAGAGGGTAGCTGAGGAGTTTGTGAACAGACTGAGTGGATTTGCGGTGGGGGGCAGGGGGGTCTGGGTGCTTTGGGGAATCCTGAAGGAGTTGCCAGAGTTACCTTCAAGACTATCGTTCCTTGATGTTCCGGTAGTAATGTCTTGGAACTCACCGTTGGGCGAAGAAGAATTATTGTCTCTCTAAGACATGGATACGCATTGACCAGAGTCGCAGGGCCAGCTGAATGGCAGAGCTGAGCTGAGTTCAGGAGATTGAGCGAAAAACTGTATGTGGCGCTAGCGGTGAAAAGGAGGCTGTGGTGTGTGTGAGGAATCTTGAGGGTAGAGATTCAACCTGTGCTCAAGTGATATTCTGTCCTGCTTACAGGGAATTCAGGCATTACGTTGCCTCAGCCCATCCTCGGTTCTGTTATCTGCAATTAAGAGCAGAGGGTGGTATGGCTCTTGATGGAGGAGTCCGAAGTGTAAAGCCGCGCTGAGCCGATTACTGTTGATGGTTATAACCAGGCTATCCATCTAGGTGTTGAGTTGGATGTCAAGGGTTTACTCAATCCCTAAATTATTCACGCCCAATCAACTGTGGTCCCCTTTGGTTTGTGAAAACAACAGCTGCGGTGAAACCGAATTGAAATTGGTGAATCTCCCGAGGGATTCTGTAGCAGTAGCATCCAGTCGCTGAACTTTCTCGAAGGCTGGTGTAAATACTGTACTCGGTCGTCATCGCCCATGCAGTTCTGTTTCTGAGTCCCGGAAATTCATTCGGGCACCTCTGCGCAACTGACTTGAATGAGGGGCTTGTTCAACAATCATCAAACGAAGCAGAGGGGATAGATAAGATGGGCGGCTTCTGAGCGAGCTGTCGCTCAGCGCAGACAACACCAAGGGGGTACGGCTGCTTCAGTACCGCCGGGCAAGGCTTTGCCTGGGTAATTCTTGATCGCGGTATTTTCACCATCTGGCTTGAGCACTGCATGCCAGAAGCAGTCAGTGCTTTTACCACCAAAACCTGAGGTCAAAAGATGACCGTATCGTTGCTGCTTTGTGTCCTCACGCAAACAGGACGAGAGTTTCGGCGGGCTGGCGCTGAGAGCCTTTGTTGATCTCTGTAAAGTGGTTTGAATTCAGTGAATCGGGTATGCCCTCTGGAGGATTCTGGTCTTAGTTGGTGTCACCAAAACTGAATCAATTTGAACTATACTCGTGGTGAGGAGGTGGTGATACATCTCAGAACTATTTCAGTTGTTACTGGAGTCTTCAGGGGTGTTGTACTGGCCCCCACACTTTTCAGGTCACTTGGATGAGTGGTTGCTGGAAGGTCATTGTCGAGATTAAAGCTGCGGTTGCATCGTTGGAATTGTAAGATCTGTAATCTTGATGTCACAGATTATGCAGTCATCTATGCGGAGACTTCATATCCTTTGGGGGCCCTCAAGGTACTGAATGAGAGGTTGGAGCCGTTGGGATTAATGGGTTCCTTGCGTCAAAACTAAGATCCAGGGCTTTCAATGAACATGCATGGATGCTGCTATTTGTCTGTACCTTGTTTTGTCGTGAGATGTGAGGTCATGGAGAGATTTCACTTACCTTGGCAGTGATATCTTGTCTCTGCTGGCTGTGAGCCCAGGTCAATAGACGTCTGGGTTGTGGCGCTGGGAAGTCCATAGGTTCATTGGATCATGGAGTTGTGCGCGCTGTCGGTACCTGTGGCAGAGATCGGAAGTCCGAGCTTCAGGTCCTTCGTGCTTCCACAGTCTTGCCTACGGATCGGAGACTTGGATTCTGAGACGGGACCTTAATTGCTTCTGGTACGCGAGGTCTCTTCGGAGAGTCCTTGGCTTGTCCGCTTAGTCAGACTTTGTGTCCAACGTAGCCGGTTGCTGGGAGAGAGAATTCAAATGAGAATTTGTTACCATGCATAGTCCATGAACATCGCGTGGCTGTATGGACATGTGGTTTGTTTTCCTGACGCTGATCCATGCTCAACCCAAGATTCTCTGCAGCGAGGGAGCCTCGTGTGGAGGAGGCCCGTGGGCGGCGACCATGTGCTTTGTGGTTGGCAGGCAGATTGATGACATCTCAAGGAGATGGGGAGGGCCAGGCATCATGCCTGGGGATGGCCAGACGAGAGCCCCTGGATAGTTACCAGCAGAAAAGTGACGCAGCGATGCGCTGCTCCGGCGGCATGCTCCCAACCTCGACCTGAATTAACAACACAAGTAATACCTTGCCTTCGTGCTGCCCCATAGAGTGCCGATTCGTTTTAAAGCTCTTTGTCCTGGATATTTTTTTACGAAAAGAAAAAAACCAGAAATAGGACGCATGCGATCCTGAAGCTCATCTGGATAAAGGGCAAGTCATTCAAACCCACCGCAGACCCCCTTTAGACCCTGATATTTTTTTTATGCCGTAAAACAAACTTTGGACGTCATTGGGCGATTAAGGTTGTGTCAACTTTCATGAAATCGTGTGTGTAGTTTGAGCAGCAATGCATATTTGGGGGTAGGGAACTACGTGGTGGTTTGGCAGAGATAGGGGGCGGCGTGGGAAGATGATATCTCAGCATTTGTTCGTTTTGCTACAAGATAATTCGTTTTGATATTTTTTCACAGAGCAAAATACAATACGGACAATAAATGTCCAAGTCTTAGAATGTTGGAATGAATTTCTGATAGAACCTAAGGGGTCTTCTGACGTTTGCGTGTTGTCGGCCGTAGGAGTGAGCACTGTGCCAGAGGTGGCTCGCGGCTCGCACTGTGGAGTGCTGGGTGGTCGGCCTTCACTCAATTCGACGTAACTGCATACCACACGCAGTATGAGTGGTCCACAAGGAGATGTGCTGACCACAAGCGCATGTGTTGGATGTGGGCTCGAAACCGCTCCGTGCAACTATGCACGCTTTGCGTCATGCCTGCACCATTCTTTGCCCAGCTGTGAAAACACAGTCAGAGCAAAACAAAACTCACACGGCCCACTTGAACCTCTGATCTTCCCAGGGCAGAGAATAGGGGAAGACCACGAGTTGAGTCTGGCCCATTTATTCATTTGATTTGATGTTAGGATTTGGGTTTGAGGTCATTTAAAGTTATTGATTTGATGTTTAGGATTTGTAGACCAATTTATAATATTGATTAATGTTATGCTGGTTTTGGGACAGCGTTTATTGATTTGATTTCATTTTGGGTTTTGGGACGTTTTATGATTTGGATTTCATGTTTAGGATTTGGGATTTGGGACCATTTCTGAACTTTATTTAAACATTTGGTTTGGGACTATTTATAATTGATTTCATGTTTGGGGTTTGGGACTATTGATTAATTTGATTTCGATTATTAGGAATGGTGGTTCAATATGAAGGCTCTCCTAATTTTTTATTTTAATTCCCCCCCCCCACACTCACACAAAGGCTTAACAGAAAATGTCACAAAACTTCACTTTTTTTAAATTCTTTTTATATATTTTTTAATATGCGAAGGGCATTTAAATACTGTTCTTCTCAAACAGCTCGTTTGCCATGTTCTTTTGATAGTTGCCATTATTTAATTACTTTTCACATCAAATGTTGTGTGTGCACAATCTCTACAATTGAATTCCTAGCTTCAGTTTCCCAGTCCCTTCTGGGTCTACACACACACCACCAGGGGACCTAATTACCATGAACACACACACACACCCACCCCACGAAGTGCTACACAGCCTTTTTAGTATTCTGTCCATCCTTGATGTTCAGGCTGAATGAAGTGTCTTTTTTGTATTCACTGATGCAGATACGTCTAGTGAGAAGTGGAACGCGGCGAAGGGCAGGCGTAATCCATTTTCTTTTATCTTCTTCGTCCCGACTACAACCAATAAGTCATGTCGGGTTACAATTACAGTGAATACTGTGGATGTGGAAGCAGTTTAATCGTGTGCTTCTGATTAATTCTCACATCTGAGAAGCAGCTTATAATGGGACAGTGTTCTATGGTGTAATCAAAATCCTGTCCATGCAAGTTCTGGACATTTATTCCGTGTTGACAGACAGAGAACATTTTCTCAATGCTCATGTAACTACTGCCAGTAAGTACTGTCCTTTGTGAATTTACATGGCGACACGCATGCCACGAGCATCTTGAAAAGACGTTGTGGTGGAGTGAGTCCATATGGAGTGAGGACCAGCTTGATGTCCCTTTTTAACCTCCTCAACCAACTCCGCATGGTTTCACATCCATGGTGACTCCATCATGTTATATGGTCGACTCAAACGCACCAGTTAGTACATTCGAACGGTCCTCAGAGCTTTTTCCCACTTGGATGTTCAATTTCGAGTCACTCCATATTGAACACATGCTCAACGCAAGCTGAAAGGCAGCCATGTTCAATGATACAGAATAGGCCTACAGCACTCCAAGCGCAGAAACACCACCGATTGAGAATGGACACGTGACAACGCCCGCACAGTCATGCGTCAATGATACGGTGGACGCATTCCATCAACATTATGCAACGATCGTTCCATTCACATTTCATGCAATCTGGGGAATGGACGAATTAGGAAACTCATATATTGAAACCGCAGGTGTTCATTGATTTAAGTTATTCGACGAAGCTTCAGACGATTGTCAATTCTATCTCATATGTTTAAGACCAAGGGGACAAAACTTCCTCTATGGCCCATGTGACCAGAAACGCTCCATGTGTTCGACTTTCAGACAAGAGGAGGTGCTGAATCTGTCATTTTTCCAAGTACGACGAAGCAGTCTTATCCACCTGCTCGCACCTATTTGTACAAGGTGGTCTCAAAAAATAATATATAGAGTTTAATATTTTAGAGAAATTAAACAGGCAGAAAGAGGGCGATGTTGAAGCATTTCGTAAAACCGAAACAGAGGGTGTTAGCATGCGATGAATGATCGCACGGCATCACTCAGAACAAGTGGCAACATAGTATGGTTTAGGAATGATGTCTGTATGTAAATTGTTATCGAGACAACCCTGTATCGCTTCATTTTTCCGATCCACTTCGGGTTTTTACGTATTTGCAGCTAACAATACATTTGACGGCACTTAAAATCCTACAAAGCTTTCCAGTCCTCCAAGAGGCATTGGGTGAAAGATTACTTCATCGTATTAAAGGTTAAAAAATCAATAAATAATCGTTAGAATAGATTTTATAACTCTTGGACAGTCATTTATTAAAAACTGAGTGTTACAATTACAATTCAGTTATGAAACGAAGTGAACTTTAGGTCACACTGCCCTTTGCAGCTGCAAGGTCAGACTTGTACTTATAACTAATAAAATGTTATCGGGGTGTTGGTGTGTATCCAGTACATGAGGCACTCTTTTCCTTTGAATGGGATAACAGGTTTATATGAACCCTGATGATAATAATCGGTTAATTGATGAACAATGACAACATAAATAAGATTAGCAAGCAGTGTACTTTTAATATATCAATCCTTATCACCTTTAACTTGCTGCTCCAGCAGTTACGAATAACAGAACAAAAAAAAACACGCCGTGCACACCACGCACACACCGACCTCACCCGCACACACAACCCGACTGCCTTCCACCACATCAGAACCGCCACCACGGGTTTCGGCTGCTGGATCGGCCGCATTTTGCTGTCTCGTCCTCCTTGGACCTTTTACGAACCGCCCGCGGGTTTCGCTGGACGATGTTCTGACGTCTCATCGCCTCCAATTACATTCCGTCATGGGTATCGCGCCGCTAGGGTCCACGCAAGCGCACAAGGCGAGGGCTTCTGCGACCTAGGGTATTTAAAAGGGAGGTAGGGGCAGCCATAAGATCGGTGGATGCAACATCACGGGTATGTGACAAATAATTTGGACTATTAAAAGTAACAAATCAGATGGCGGTCAACAAACCTTTTTAAAGCGGTCGCTGCGGTGGCAATAGATCGAAGTGCTAAGGTCACCCTTTTGCATCACTGCACCTTATTAAGACAGAGAGCATGCCTACCTCTTCTGCGTTGGGTTGTGTGTCACTCTTTCAAATTCACTTTCAGTGTCTTCAACAAGTAACCAACCTACAATCAGCATCGCAGGTGGTGGATCCACAGGCCATTGTCCACTTCAATCTCAACTCCAGGGCGAATGCAGTGCCTCTGTGGGTTAGCAGGAAGCCAATAAAAGCCAGAAGATAACTTTTAAGTTCAGGTTGCATGACAGATGTAGGGATGTGGACACTCAGACATAACATTTGAACCATTTGAATGAATTTCTGAATGGATGCATGCAGCAGCATGAGTGTCCTCCTGTGTACAGATTGTTAGCATCAGGGTTGGTGTGTTTTGATTGCCTGGAGTTTAACAATCCAGAGGGATAAATCGCCACATTTAAAAACACCCTGTCGCACAGCGACAGCCGGGTGTGCAGGTTCCAGAGCATCGTGCCAGCGAACAGCCAGGTGGCACGGGTAAGCGTCGTGTAGCCGGACAGCCAGGTTGACAGGGTCAAGTGTGGCAGCGATCAGCCAGCGCTGTGCCAGAGGTCAAGCGTCTGCACGACAGCCCAGTGTGCAGGGTCAATGCGTCTGCAGCGACAGCCAGGTGGCATCTAAGCATACGTGCAGCGACAGGCCAGTGTGCAGGCATCAAGCATCATGCAGCGACAGCCAGCTGTGCAGAGTTCAAGGCATGCCCCGTGCAGCAACAGCCATGTGCGCAGCGTCAAGCTCGTGCACGACAGCCAGGTGTGGCAGCTTAAGCGTCGTGCAGCGACAGCAGGGTGAGTCAAGCGTCATGCAGCGATAGCCAGTTGTGCAGCGACAGCCGAGTGTGGCCAGGGTCAAGCGTTGCATCATGCAGCGACAGCCAGGTTTGCCGGATCATAGTGTCGACCCAGTATGCATTCTGGTTACTGCACAAGTGTGTTGTAATGGCCTCGGTTGCTGGATCAAAGTGGAAACACAGTCGCATCTATTGTGTGTGGAATCAAGTATGTATGCTGTAATAGCTTCGATAGTGCGCTGGATCAATGTATCCTGTTGTACATCACTCGTGTGCTGAATTAAGGCATGGATAACAGAAGGTGTGCTGGATAACGTGGAAAGCAGTCATTCAAGAGATGTGAAACCAAACCCTTCGCACCTGTAAAACTTGTGGCTGTTAAGATCCCGCACGAAGCATTTCAAAAGGGTGAAAAACAACTGTGTTAAATCCAAAGAACACAACAGGTGTTTGTTCTCAGATAACAAGCAGCTAGCAAGCACTCGCAAAGCCAGCGGTTGTCTGCAGATCAACGGGTTGTGAATGGAGTGCTTTCTTGAGTGCTTAAGCCCTTGGCAGTGATCTACAAGAAACTTGGTTAAGTGAACACAGCTCAGTGCTCAACCCTCCCTTCCTCACACAGGTAACGTTGAAGCGTCATTAATTCTGTCCTCGCATTTCATACCAAGCACCTGAATGGGTGCGTTCACTTGCATTAACCAATAATCTAATGGAGTCAGACATACAAGACGATCTTCACAAACTACACAAATGACGCAGCGCATCACCAAGAGTCTTCATAACTTACAGCAGGGTTTGGACCAGCACTCCATTGTCCTCGCTTCAGTGGTGCTCTGTGACCAGCAGGCCATGGCCGATGGACGGGTCATGCCGGAAAGGGTTCGATGGAGATGCCTCGGGGGATGCCCCTCTCGTGATTACCCTCATTGGAGTTTCACCACACCCTCGGAAACGACGGGAACTTCACCCGTCCGCGGACCTTTCAGGGGCCCCATCGGGATCGCGTGGCTCGTCGCCTGTCTGGTGTCCTCGGAGGCCGTGCCGTAAGAAGCAGGGCGGCCAAGCGGCGAAACATGGGCGATCTGGAAGTGGAAAATAGACACCAAAGACCTTACTCAGAGAGACCAAACATGGAAAAAACGTTTATTCTTCAAAAATTGGAACATTTCTCAGCAAGACTCCAATTAAAATATTTTCACAATTCAGCTACTATGAAGGAGACGAAATTAAAAACATCGAATCTCTCAAGACCTGATAGAGCCTTCGGAGAAATGGCAACACGGATGCCTCTGGTCCAAAATATCCATGCCAGACCCTGGGTGCACAAACACAGGCCGCCATCACATGGCCGAGACAGAACCTCGAAAGTCGAAATAATGGCCGTTTGTGCCTCACCCATGTTTGCAGTTTCTAGAACCCAGACGTCCACGTCTTAGGTCTTCTCACACTGTTGTGTTTTTAAGGAAGATGAAATGTGTGAAGGCAAGCGCTTGGGGATGTCAATAGATCCAGAACGTATGCCAATGGCAGTCCTATAAATAACGCCATTGTGCACAAACAGTGCAAAACGATGCGCTCATGGATCCCCTGCTCTCCACATCACGCGCCCCCCCCCCCCCTCCACAAACCCGCAGCGAACATTGGCTGCAAATCACCAACTGATTGATTGACACACACACACACACCACACACAACACACACATCACATCACAACACACAAAACAAACAAACAGGAGCAGAAGTTGATGAGAGTCGACTCTTCAACAAGAGCAAAACTCCCGCCACAAAATCACCACCACTTCCCAGCCTAAAGCAAAGTTGAAAGATGGCAAAGAGTTCCACCAGGAATGAGACAATATCAAACAGAGATTAAAACAAATATATATAACAAATAATAAACAAACAAATCTTGTTTCACCCCCTTGCAAACCTCAAGAGACCCCCCCCCCACGCCCGCAGGGACATGAACCGGGGGTCAAATCCCATTCCCCAGAAAAACCGATTACATATCTGCATGCGTCCCCCAATTGTTGATAAAACAAACAAAAGTTTCAATTTTCAAAAAAATGTTTAAATTACAGATTTTTAAAATTCACGAAATCACATTCTTGGTATTTGACCTTATTGAATCTGCCTCAGGGCAGAGACAGAACGATAGCTAATCTCACACCTTCTTACCGATGTGGTGATCAACACACTAAATTTGTGACTTTACACATGGCCATTTGCAGAAGCACTAACGGGAACCACCACAACAATCACAAACTCCACCACAACCACACAACAATCACACCAAAACTCCAATCAACCACCACACAACATACACACCAAACTCCCACCACCACAACACCACAATCACACCATAACTCCACCAACACCACAGCATACAATCACACCAAACTCCTCACCTAACACAACACGACATCACACCAAACTCCCACCACACCAACACACAATCACACCAAACTCTCCACCAAACAAACACGACATCACACCAAACTCCCACCCCAAAAAACCCAAACCCAAACCCCAAAATCCAACCACAAAACTTTCCCACCAACACCACACAACAACACATCCAAACTCCCCACGCGAACCCACACAACAAATCACTACAAACTCCACCAACAGCCACACAACAATCACACCAAACTCACACCACCACACCACACCCAAACTTCCACCCGAACACACCGACAACAATCACACCAAACTCCCACCACCACAACGCACGACATTCACACAAACTCCACCACACACCACACACAATCACACCCAGACCTCCACCAACACAACACGGACAATCACATCAAACTCTCCCACCAACACCACACAACATCACACCAAATTCCACCACACCACACAAAATCACACCAAAACTCCCACCAACACAAACAACAATCCCACAAACTCCCACCAAACACCACACAACAATCACGACCCAAACTCCCACAACATCCACCAAATCCCACCAACACCCAACAACAATCACACCAAACTCCCACCAACACCACACAACGAATCACAGCACACTCCCACCAACACAACACACAACACACCAAACCCCCACCCACCACACACACAATCACACCAAACTCCCACACCACAACACGCACCACAACAACTCCCACCCAACACAACTCACATCAACCACACAACACGACAATCACACCAAAACTCACCAACCCCCACATCACCAACACACACACACAAAAATATTATCCACACCAAACTCCCACCAACACCACAAAAACAATCCACCAACCCCACTCCCACCAACCACCACAATCAACATAATCCCACTACCACACACTCACACACACACAACAAACACACAATCCACACCACAACAACAAACCAACCAAACCAACCAACGACACACCAACTTCCGACAATCACACAAACTCCACCAACAACACACACAACAACCACACCAACTCCCACCACAAACAACGCACACCAAACTCCACCACCACAACACAACAATCACACCAAACACCCCACCAACACCACACACACCAATCACACAAACTCCCACCAACACCACCCAACCAATCACACCAAACTCCCACCAACACCCAAACCAACCACACCAAACCCCACACACCAACAACACCAAAACTACCACCACACCACAACAATCACCACCAAATCCCCACACACACACAACAATCACACCAAATCCCACACCACAACAATCACACAACCCACCACACAACACAACCACACAAACTCCCACCACCACAACACAACAATCACACCAAATCCCACCACAACACAACACGACACATCACACCAAACTCCCACCACACCACACAATCACCACACAAAACTCCCACCACACCAACAAACAATCACACCAAACTCCCACCACACCACACGACAATCACACCAAACTCCACCACCACCACACACACAACAATCACACCAAACTCCCACCAAAAACACAACAATCACACAAACTCCACACCACAACACACAATCACACCAAACTCCCAATCACCACCACACAACAATCACACCAAAACTCCCACACACAACATACATCACCCACCAAACTCCCACCACAACACCACAACAAAACCACACCAAAAACTCCAACCCAACACCACACCAAACAACCCACCAAACCACAACAACAACACACACCAAACACATCCCACCACCACACACAACATCACACCAAATCCACCACACAACACATCACACCAAACTCACCACCACACACAACATCGACAATCACACCAAACTCCCACCAACACCACACACAATCACACCAAAACTCCCACCACAACACAACCACATCACACCAAACTCCCACCAACACTCACACAACCACCAAACTCCACCACCACCATCACAACACACCAAAAACCCCACCAAACACATCACACCCCGAACTCCACCAACAACCACACACCACACCAAAACTCCAACAACAACCACACAAAACTCCCACCAACACACACAAACACACATCACACCAAACTGCCCCACCACACACCACAAAACTCCCAACCAACACACACACACCACACAAACTCCCACCACCACACACAATCAACACCACCAACCACACACAACACACAATCACACCAAATCCACACCACACCACACAACAACCACACCAAACTCCACCAACACCACACACACCAAAACTCCCACCACCACCACACAACAATCACACAAACTCCACCACCACAACACAACAACACCACTCACCACAACACAATCACACCAAACTCACCACCACAACACAACAATCACACCCAAACTCCCACCACCACAACAAACAATCACACAAAACTCCCACCACACCACAACACACAATCACACCAACTCCACCACCACCACAACACAAGCAAGCACACCAAAAACCACCCCATCCAACTACACCATGACAAATCACACACAAAATCCACCACCCACACCAACACACCAACAATCACACACACATACTCACCAAGCCACCACCAAACACGACAATCACACCAACTCCCACCACCACAACACACAATGCACACCAAAATCCCCACCAACACGCAATCATCACACCACAACACGACCACACAAACCCACACCACAACATCCACACCAACTCCAAACCACACACAACACCACCAAACTCCACCAACACCACAAACACAACAATCACACCAAATTCCACCAAACACCACACAACAATCACACCAAAACTCCACCAACCAACAACACAACAATCACACCAAACTTCCAACACAACACCACAATCAACAATCCACGACACCACAACAATCCACCAAATCCACGAACACACAATTCAAACACCAAACTCCCACACCACAACCGACACCACACTCAAACTCCCAACCAACACCACACAACAATTCACACAATTCCACCAACCACCACCATCACACACACGACAATCAACAACACCAAACTCCAACCGCACCACAACAGCGACAATCACACCAAATTCCATCACACACAACGATCGACAATCACCAAAACACCGACACCACACAACAATCACACCAATCCCACCGAAAACCACACAACAATCACACCAAAACTCCCCCACCACACACACAACACACGCACCCAACCCACACAAACACGCCAATCACACCACACAACACACAATCACACCAAACTCCCACCACCCACAACACAACAACCACACCAAACTCCCACCAACACGACACACCCAAACTTCCGACAAC
>CM068965.1:89832816-89844171 GCA_035128595.1 Eptatretus atami | reverse complement strand
AAGAGAGAGATGTGTGGTGTGGGGTTTGGGATGTTTTGTGTCGTGATTGGTGTTTGTTGTGTGGTGTCGTGATTGTGTGAGGTTTTGGGAGTTTGGTGTGATTGTTGTGTTGTTGGTTGATTTGGTGTGATTGTATCGGGTTGTGTTTGGTGGGAATTTGGTGTGATTGTCGTGTTGTGTTGGTGGAGTTGGGTGATGTTTGTGCCTGTCTGGTGGATTTGGTCGTGTTGTTTGTGGTGGTGGAGTTTGGTGTGATGTCGTGTGTTTGGTGTATGCGTGTTTGTTGTGTGGGAGTTTGGTGTGATTCGCTCGTGTTCGCTCGGTGGTGGACGTTTGCTCGTGATTGTCGTGCTTTGGGTGCATGGTTTGATAGTTTGTCCGCGTCTCGCTTCGGAGTTGGCTATCTCCGTCTTTCCCGTGTGCAGTTTGGTTGTGATTGTTGTGTGGTGTTGGTGGATGTAGTTTGGTGTGATTGTTGTGTTGTGGTGGTGGGAGTTTGGTGTGGATTGTTGTGTGTTGGTGTTGGTGGGAGTTTTGGTGTGAATTGTCCTGTGTGGGGTGGGGTTTGGGTGTGGATTGTTTGTTGTGGTGGTGGAGTTTTGGTGTGATTGTTGTTGTGGTGGTGGGAGTTTGGTGTGATTGTTGTGTGGTGTTGGTGGGAGTTTGGGTGTTGTTGTGTGGTGTTGGTGGAAGTTTGGTGTGGTCGTGTTGGTGGGAGTTTGGTGTGGTTGTTGTGTTGTGGTGGTGGGAGTTTGTGTGTGTTGTTGTGTTGTGGTGATGGAGTTGTGATTGGTAGTGGGGTTTAGTTGTGATTGTTGTGTGTGTTGGTTGGAGTTTGTGTGATTGTGTGGGGGGGGATGGTGGTGGAGGTCAGCCAAATATATTTTGTGTTCTGACTGAATATATACTGTAAATCAGAAGCCAGAACCCAACACATACAGATCAAAACAAACTGAGCACAAATATATATTTATTTTAACTCATCAGTTAGAGCTGGATGGGAAGGTCACCACAATATCAACAAGAGTGCAAGTGAGCACAATATACGCCCGAACAAGAAGGTATATACAGAATTGTGCTACTCATGGAAAAAAAAAAAAAAAAACCAGGCATCCTAGGTAGTTGCCATGGCAACCACTGTAATGCAAATATGTCCGAGCGACACCGTTCCACAGTCTGTATCTAGTTACGCAAGAATGATTGAACGTGAAAGTTGAAAACTTTGGGAGTAGAGGTGCGGACAGGAACGGACGGAAACCAGCATCCTGTTGCCATGGCAACCCACTTTAGGATGACGAAGTATGTCACGACACACCGTCTCCACAGTCTGCACCTATGTACAAATATGAAACGTGAAAGTTGAAAACTTTGGGAGTTAGAGTTGCGGACAAGGAACGCGACGGAAACAGAGCATCCTTGGTTGCATGGAACCACTGTTAGATGACGAACGTATGTCACGCACACACCGTCTCCACAGTCGTGTATCTAAGTACCAAATTGAAACGTGAAAGTTTGAAAAAAACTTTGGGAGTTAGAAGTGCGGACCTTGGGAACGGACGGACGGACGGACGACCGGTATCACATAATACGCCCCAATATATATATATCGGGCGTATAAAAACTGGATGGGGGGAAAGTGAAGCCCAAAAACCACCATACACCGCTTCCCTTGGACTTCCGGCTCGGTTTTCACGTCGTACATTTTCTTTTTCCCATTTACCGATCTCGGTCTTGATTAATCAAATCAAACGAACAAAAATTAGCGCTGACGAATACAGGTGAGTCACGAATATGTTTCTGAGGTTAGCTTTATATAAACAACGTGGTGGAATGTAAGAGATAGTTTATGAATCTGGAAACCCATGCGCACTCAACATTCAGGTCCCAATTAGTATTGCCTGGTAAGTACGTGTGAGCCTTCCTTTTGTCTAGTGGGAGAGTCGAATATGTGCGTTGTGATGTTTTTTTTTATAGTTCGGTTATTACATCTCACCAACTGCCCATCACACAATAGTGGCTTCACCACCATCCACCTTCCTCAAACACGCGTGGAGGGGAGGGCGGCTTTCTCCCGGCATGGCCGAAACCCCGCCTAGGAAGGCTGTGCTCGTAGGATCCTGGCCAATTAGATGCTAACAGCGAGGTGTGCTGACCAAGGCCCCTCCCCACTGAGTGAGGTCCATAAATTCCAGACTCTCTGAGGCGTTGAACATCAACCAAATCCCACCACACAACACTACAACACACCAAAACGCCCCACCCCACCCACACGACAATCACACCAAACTCCCACACCACAACACGGACAATCCACACAAACTCCCACCAACAACAACCACGACAATCACACCAACACAACACGGACAATCACACCAAACTCACCACACAACCCCCACATCACCAACCACACACACCACAAAAAATAATTATTCGCACACCAAACTCCCACCAACACCACAAAAACATCCACCAAAAACCCCACCCCAACCAACCACACAACAATCACACATAAATCCCCCACTACCACATCAAACTCCCATCACGCACAACCACAAACAAACCACACCAAACTCCCACACCACAAATCAACAAACCACACCAAACTCCAACCAACACGACCACACCAAACTTTCCACCAACACCACACAACAATCACACCAAACTCCGCCCCCCCAACACACACAACAATTCACACCAAACTCCCAAAACCCCACCACAACAACAATCACCCAACTCCACCACCACAACACAACAATCACACCCAAACTCCCCCACCACCCAACATGCCAATCACACAAACTCCAAACAACACCCAACAACAATCACACCAAACTCCCACCACCACCAACACAACAATCACACCAAAACTCCACCAAACACCACCAACATCACACCAACTCCCCACCACCACAACACAACAATCACACCAAACTTCCACCAACACCACAAACAATTCATTACCAAAAACTCCCACCAACACAACACGACAATCACACCAAAATCCCACCCACCACAACACGACAATCACACAAACTCCCACCACACCACACCAACATTCACACAAAACTCCCACACCACAAACACGACAATCACACCAAACTCCCAGCACCACAACACTGACAATCACACCAAATTCCACCACCACAACATGACAATCACAACCCAAACTCCCACCCACAACAATCAACCAAACTCCCACCAAAAACACAAAACAATCAACAAACTCCCAACCAACACCACACCAATCACACGGAAAAACTCCCAACTACCACACCAACTCCCATCACCACAACACAACAACCACACCAAACTCCCACCACCACAACCACAACAACCACACAAACTCCACCAACCGACACCAACTTCACCAACCACCACACAAACAACACAACCAAACTCCCAACAACACCACCACAAATCACACCCAAACTCACCCACCACAACAACATCACACAAACTCCACCACCACAACAAACAATCACACCAACTTCCCACCACCACAACATGACAATCACACCAAACTCCCACCAACACCAACACAATCACACAAACTCCCACCCCACAACACAACAATCACACCAAACTCCCCATCAACACAACATGGACAATCACACCAAACTCCCACCACCACACAACAATCACACCAAAAATCCCACCAACACAACACTACAATCACACCCAAACGCCCCACCCACCAAACACGAACATCACACAAACTCCCACCACCACAACACGGAATCACACACCAAACTACCCACCAACACAACCGACAATCACACCAACACACCGACAATCACCAACCAAACCCACCACACAACATCACACCCAAACTCCCACCAAAAACCACAAAACAATCACACAAAACTCCCAACCAACACACACAACAATCACATCTAAACTCCCACTACCACACAAACTCCAATCACCACAACACAAACAACCACACAAAACTCCCACCACCACAACACAAAACAACCACACCAACTCTCACAACACGACCACACCAAACTCCACAACACACACAACAATCACACCAAAACTCACCAATACACCACACAAACAATCACACCAAACTCCCACCACCACAACAACAATCACACCAAACTCCACCACCACAACACAACAATCACACCCAAAACTCCCACCACCACAAAATGACAATTCACACAAATACTCCCACCACACCACACAACAATCACACCAACTCCCCACCACCACAAACACAACAACACACCAAAAATCCCCATCAACAACAACATGACAAATCACACCAAAACTCCCACCACCACACACCAATCACACCAAAATCCCACCACCACAACACTACAATCAACCAAACGCCCACCCACCCCAAACACGACAATCACGACAACTCCCACCACCACAACACGACAATCACACCAAACTCCCACCAACAACAAACACGCAATCACACCAACCACAACACGACAACACACCCAACACTCCACCACCACAACATCAATCACACCAAACTCCCCAAACACAACACAACAATCACACCAAACTCCACCAAACACAACAACAACAATCACACCAAATTCCCACCAAACACAACATACAATCACACCAAAACTCCAACCAACCAACAACACAACAATCACACCAAACTGCCCACCAACACAACACCACAATCACACAATCCCACCGACACCACACAACAATCACACCAAATCCCACCGACACACACAACAATACACCAAACTCCCACACCACAACCAAACACCACACCAAACTCCCAACCAACACCACACAACAATCACACCAAGTTCCCACCAACACAACCACGACAATCACACCCAACACAACACAACAACAACCAAACTCCAACCCACCACAACACAACATCACACCAAACTCCATTCAACACAACTCGACAATCAACCAAAATCCCACCGACACCACACAACAATCACACCAATCCCACCGGAACCACACAACAATCACACCAAATCCCACCACCACACAACCACCACCAAACGCCACCAACAAACACGCCAATCAACACCAACACAACACAACAATTCACACCAAATGTCTCACCACCACATGAAAACTCCCCCACCACGAGCAGGGCCGGGGGTCATTCCATGTTAATTTCACCACAGCCCTTCCATATGACACTTCAGATTCCTTGTACATTTTCCTCAAAATTACCTCTTCGCCAAACAAAGGAATACCCAAACTTCAGCTCGATATCTCCAACAGTTTCTGTTTTAACCCCCTCAAAATATGGGTACCACCCCCCTGTTTTCTCACTCAGATTGCGGATTTGTTTCATTAGCATTTCTGAAAACCAATATGTTTGTTTAAACCGAGATAGAAGCTGAAAATAGTTTCTGAGCTACTCTGGCCCAGGATTTACAGAATTTCCCAACCAGAATTCTTCATCTCTTTTACTTTGTCAGTAATGGACCCCCACAATCCTGACTTTGGTCCGGCGCTTAAATATGATATTCGAGATTTTAGGGGTCCATAATATTGACCCTTCTTGAAAATTTATTTTATTATTTTCACCACCGAAGGTGGAAGGAGGTATGTTTTCACCCCTGTGTTGTCACTTCAAAATCGAGATTTTTCATGTGTATGCGTCAGGTCGATTGTTATTGTCTGTCATTCACATACAGGTCCAATTCGAAACCAATCGTCATATAAACTTTACCAATGAGTTGTTAGAGGTAGTCTCAGCTGAGAACCCTATATTTTGAGTCAAAGTTTCTCATCTTGAGGTCAAATTTTCTAAAATCATCATATCATCCGATGACTGAAAGTTGAACGTTTGCATCGTGCATCACCTAAATTGGGAAAAACTAAACTATTTAGGTCAAAAGGTCAAAGGTCAACTCAAGGTCAAACTTCTAAATCAATTTTTATCGAAAAAAAATCGGTCATTTCTTCCGTATTCACCTGAGCTTCGATTAAGATTGTCAATTATTAATTCTTTATGAAATGGACCAATTTTGATGTATCCATGGCAACCTGAGAGGGGTGATTTCAAGTATCGTGCTGCACGAACATCTTTTCTGTTTGTTGCAGATTATCTCACTGAACAAGCCGGTGGTGGACGTTGCGCTCTCCGTATGCCGCTCTAGTTACAAATGTTTTTTCCTAAATATTTGGGAACTGGGCTGTACACAAAAGTTAGGGTGAACCGAGCTTGAGTGGGGGTATGGGAGGGTCCTAAACATCTTATGGACAAAACCACCTTTTCGGACCCCCCAATCAGGCTACCTGTTGAAGCCGGTGGCACGTGTTTGGGGGGTACTGAAGCTTTTACCATTATAAAACTGACACTTTATTATACTTTGATTACACTGGGCAACAAAACAAACTTTTCGTCTGCTTACAAAGGGACATGCAGGTGTTCTTGGTTAAATCTGGGCCGCCCTGATTTCAAATCTTAGTCAGAATTTAGCGAGCACGTCAGGTTTTCAAAATATTAAAGTAAGTACCCAGAACTATTAGATACTTATTAATACAGATCACACATTGTACATCTAATATCAATTTACTTTTAGTATACTTCAGTCATATTTAGAAATAATGATTGATCTCATGTTGTATATGTGTGGTATTTACAAACCAAGGAACATAAACAAGTGTGCAGAAAAATAAGTTCATAAAGCATGAGACATGGGTAATCTTGGAAGGGTGTAAACTTGATCGGGAAATCTGCCCCCATTGCGAGTGAATTCAGAAACAACATTCAATTTACACTCTTCCTCAATATAGTCAGCGTGGGCACTGTCAGACGTGGTTCAGAATGTGTGTGAGAATACTTGCTCTTGTGCTTGTGTGTGGAATTGATCTCCCGTGTAGACCAGCAGTTAATCACCCATGTGTTTGGGTTGACCGGCTTGATACCGTTTTCCATCACCGAAACTGTCTTGGTGGAACCTTGTGCGCCATGCTCATCGCTCACCTCACCCCAGATTCGGTGGGAAGAAATCAAAGATGAGAATGCAAAGAAGTGCATTTTAAGAGACATCCTACAGCCCATTTCCCTGATTGGCCTTCAGCATGCTGTCCACCAATTTCACGGGATTGTTTAACTCTATGGTTCCAGAAGTTTCTGCACAAACAACAAAATGCTTCCCATGCTTGCAAACTCAAGTTTTTGGTTCAGTTTAGTTTTAACTCGGGATCACACATCAGTTCTCGGATCTGGGGCCCAACTAAAAATACCGATTTCAGTTCGAGCATCAGTTTTCTCCCCCTGCGCCAAACTTCTCTCTGAGATATTGGAAGCCATTACCGTCGTGATCCAATTGTCTTTTATAAAGTTGTTCATTCAGGGTTCGGCAGTGTTAGTATTAAAAATTGTAATGTCACGTGAAAAGTTTACTTAAAAATTCATAGGCTTCGGTCAGTTTTCATCATTTTAAATAATTTAAAGTGCATTTCTCAAGCTCATTTATGAGAAATAATCATTTACAAACAGTGTATTGCTATTATTGAAACCAAAAAAAATACAAATATAATAATTTATGATCACTCAATCACCACCAGGGCAAGCTACCTTTATTGGACAATGTGTACAACCCTCAAAAATCCTGACGTGATGGGAAAAATTCTGACTTCAGATTCCGAATCAGCGTACTCAAGTTTATCGGTAGAACACGTGCTTCCACCGCAGAGCAAAATATTTGTTGTCCAGCGTTTATCCACCTCCTTGGTGCATGAACTGAATTTTTCAAAAAGGGCCAGCACCTTTATGTCCCTATTTTCAACCTCTCCAAACTACATAAAGTATGACAAGATGATTAATTAGCGAACCAGCATGCTACAAAAATATCATAGGCTTTCAGATGTGCAACATTGGGAATAAATGATAAAGGGAAGCAATATCTTCCATTAATTGATAAGAAAAAAAACATTTTTAACTTTTGTGAAATACCGCTATCATAGAGTAAGTATGTGGGTACCAGTAATCATTTTCAAACAAGATATCTGATCACACATCATCATGTGCTGAAGTTGTTGCACAGAACGCCTTCGTATGATAAAACGTAT
Source organism: Eptatretus atami (assembly GCA_035128595.1). Lineage (NCBI taxonomy): Eukaryota > Metazoa > Chordata > Myxini > Myxiniformes > Myxinidae > Eptatretus > Eptatretus atami. Next base: position 89,836,140 of record CM068965.1, on the reverse strand, counting down.
GAATACCATCCCACAAAGAAAGATAACGGGCTATCTTCTTGTCATAAAGCCTTTGTCCACTTTGACTCCTAGATACTGTAGTATCGAAAGGGTCAAAAGGTTCTAATCTCTCAACATGGGAAAAGGGTCTCAGCTCTAAGTGGTCAAGGTCCAAGTTGTTCCAATCTGTGAAGGATTGTAGGTTTTAAGGTTCTTAAAGGGTTCTAAAATGACAGGTGTGTAAAGGTCTAAAAGGTTCCAGGGTCTAAAGATATAAAAGGTCTAAAGGTGAAGGGATATTGGTGAAGGGACTTTAAGGTGTCTAAAGTGTTTTAAAGGGTCTTTAACAGGTCATAGGGGTCTTGGGCTCTTTCATGTCTCAAGCAGTCTGAAGGGTCAAAAGGTTTAAAAAGTTAAATTCCAATGTCGTAATTATAAGACGTCACGCGGCTTCAGTGAGTTTTCGTTTTTTTTAGCTCGCCTGTTCGAAGAACAGAGAGCTTATAGCTGCATTACCCCCGGCTGAGCGTCAGCTCAGTGAGCGTTGAAAATGTAAATTTTTTGTTATTACAGAAAAACTCCTCGACGGTTTCGACGAAAACTTGGTGGGGGGGTTAGGTATTGGGGTCCAAGGGATCATGCCATTAGATTTGGACTGGTTCCCCCCCCCCCCAAAAAAAATTGTTCGAGATTTTTTTATTTTTTTTTGCATTTCTACATGTTTTAGTGATTTCCAACCCCCCCCCCCCCCCCAAAAAAAATTGTTAGAGAAAAAACATTTTTTTTTTTGCATTCTGTACATGTTTTAAGTGATTTCCAACCCCACCCCCCCAAAAAAAATTGAGAATTTTATTTTTTTGCATCTACCATGTTTAAGGGGATTTCTACATGTCTACATGTATCTACATTCTACATGTTTTTTTTTTTTTTTGCCATTTCATACATGTTTTTAAGTGACTTTCAACCCCCCCCCCCCCCCCCCCAAAAAAGTAGAGATAAAAAAAATTTTTTTTTCATTCTACATGTTTTAAGTTATTTCCAACCCCCCCCCCCCCCCCCCCCCCCCCCCCCCCCCCCCCCCCCCCCCGCCCCGCCCCCCCCCCCGAAAAAAAAAATTGTAGAGAATAAAAATATTAATAATAGAAGTCTTTTTAAAACGATAAATGTTATAAAAGGCGGCATTTGGGTGGCTTTTGACACCAACTCTGGTTATACATAGGCTGGTGCAGAGCCGACTGACACATTTCAGACCGCTTCTTCCAAGAGGTGTGGTGGGAACTTTTGGGTGTGGGAAATTTTACCAAGACAATGCACTGGCCAACTTGGTGGCGACCACCTTACTGATGTTATCTACCATAAATAATAAAAATTTCAAGCTTTGAACATAAACCTCGTGTGTATTCAATTATCACATATTGCGGATGTGTCAGTCGTCTCTGTACCACCCTGTTAATAGCATGGATCGGTGTGCTTCGCACGCTCACCCACACGTCGCGTAAGGCACAGGCATCTGATTTATGAGAAATAATACCTGCTTCTCCCAGGAGTGAGACAAGGTGGAAGGGGGGGTGGGTGTGGGTTAGTGGGGGTGATTGTGGATTGGGGCTTGTGGGAGGATTTGGGGAATGGTGGGGGGATGGTGGTGTGGGTTAGTGGGGTATTGTGGATTGGGGGATGGGGAATGGTGGGTGGGTGTGGGTTAGTGGGGGTGATTGCTGGATTGGGGCTGGGCGATCTGGGGATGGTGGGTGGGGTTAGTAGGCGTGAATTTGGATTTGGGGCTTGGGGGATTTGAGAATGCGTCGGAGGGGGGATGGTGGGTGTGGGTAGTGGGGTGATTGTGGATTGGGTTTTGTGGGGGGATTGGGAATGGCGGAGGGGGCGGGGATGGTGGTGGAGGTCAGCCAAAATATATTGTGTTCTGACTTGAAATATACTGTAAATCAGAAGCCCAGAACCCAACACATACGATCAAAACAAACTGAGCCACAAATATATATTATATTTTTAACTCATCAGTTAGAAGCTGAGATTGGGAAGGTCACAACAATATTCTCACAAGAGTGAAGTGGCACCAATATACGCCCCTGAACAAGAGGTATATACAGAATTGTGCTACTCATGGAAAAAAAAAAAAAAAAACCAGGCCATCCTGGTAGTTGCCATGGCAAACACTTTAAATGCAAACATATGTCGCGACACACCGTCTCCCACAGTCTGTACCTATTACCAAATATGAAACGTGAAAGTTGAAAACTTTGGGAGTAGAGTGCGGACAGGAACGGACGGAAACCAGCATCCTGTTGCCATGGCAACCCACTTTAGGATGACGAAGTATGTCACGACACACCGTCTCCACAGTCTGCACCTATGTACAAATATGAAACGTGAAAGTTGAAAACTTTGGGAGTTAGAGTTGCGGACAAGGAACGCGACGGAAACAGAGCATCCTTGGTTGCATGGAACCACTGTTAGATGACGAACGTATGTCACGCACACACCGTCTCCACAGTCGTGTATCTAAGTACCAAATTGAAACGTGAAAGTTTGAAAAAAACTTTGGGAGTTAGAAGTGCGGACCTTGGGAACGGACGGACGACGGACGACCGTATCACATTAATACGCCCCAATATATATTATATCGGGCGTATAAAAAACTGGATGGGGGAAGTGAAGCCCAAAAACCACCATTACAACCGCTTTCCCTTGGACTTCCGGCTCGGTTTTTCACGTCGTACATTTTTCTTTTCCCATTACCGATTCTCGGTCATTGATTAATCAAATCAAACGACAAAAATAGCGCTGACGAATTACAGGTGAGTCACGAATATGTTTCTGAGGTTAGCGTTATATAAATAACAACGTTGGTGGAATAAGAAGAAATTAGTGTATGATCTGGACACCCCTGCGCACTCAACAATTCAGGTCCCAAAAGTTAGTTATGCGGGTAGTCGTGTGAGACATGTCCTTCCTTTTGTCTAGTGGCGAGAGGTCGAAATGTGCGTTGTGATGTTATTTTTTTATTAGTTCGTTATTACATCTCACCAACTGCCCATCACACAATAGTGGCTTCACACCATCCACCTTCCTCAAACACGCGTTGGAGTGGGGGCGGCTTTCTCCCGCATGGCCGAAACCCCGCCTAGGAAGGCGGTGGCTCGCTAGGATCCTGGCCAATTAGATGCTAACAGCGAGGTGTGCTGACAAGGCCCTCCCACTGAGTTGTAGGTCCATAAATTCCAGACTCTCTGAGGCGTTGTACGAGAGTTCTGAGAGGTTTACGTTGCTGTACGAAGGGGTTTTGCTTGTCACGAGGGTTGGCAGCAGAGGGGCCATCGAGAGCGG
>CM068965.1:89796628-89810983 GCA_035128595.1 Eptatretus atami | reverse complement strand
GCCAGCCAACCCCAAACGAGTTGGCTGGCACCGAGTACTTCACAAGACTGCATGGGGTATGCATTCTACTAGAAGCGAACGTAGAATTATTCTTACATTCGATGCTGCAATTTCCGGTTACTTCGGCCTGGATTCGCGGATCAGCGATTCAATTAATGTAAATCACGATTAAAAATTATTTTTTGATGATCGCGGGAGATATCATTTATTACCATCAACTTACCTTTCACAACAACAACTACAACCGCCTAGAACAGGAATCTCATCTAAAAAAATTAATATTACCTCAACATTATACCTCTACATTACCTTCACAACAACAAGTACACCACCAAGAACAGGATGTCATCTAAAAAGATTAATATTACCTCAACGTTACCTTCACAACGACAACTACACCGCCTAGAACAGGATCTCATCTGCGAAAATAAATATGTCCATTCCTCCCCTCAACGTACCTATTTACTCCAGTCCATTCCTGCTCCTCAATCGTTTAACCATTACCTTCCAGTCCATTCCTCTCCCTCAACATACCATACCTCCCGTCTTCCTTCCCTCACGTAACATACCCAGTATCTACTCTACCCAACTCCGCATTCCTCTCCTCAACGTAACCCCAGTTCTTCTATACCACCCAGTCATTCCTCTCCTCACACATACCCATTACTCCAGTCATATTCCTCTCCCTCAGCATACCCATTACCTCCAGTCCATTCTCTCCTCTCAACATACCCCATTGATCGTCCATTCCTCTCCTAACATACCATTACCTCCATCCATTCCTCTCCTCAACGATCATTACTCAGTCATTCTCTTCCTCAACTCATTACCCATCCTCCCTGCTCACTATTACTCCTTTCCTCACTCAACATCCTTACCTCCAGCCATTCTCCTCTCTAAATTAACCATTACTCCAGCCTTTCCGTCTCTCCTCAATACCAATTACTTTCAGTCCATTCCTCCTCCTAACTCCCTACCTCCAGCCCATTCCTCTCCCTCCCACGCTCTCACATACCATACTCCAGCCCTTTCCTCTCCTCAAGTACCCATTACCTCCGTCCTTCCTCTCCCTAACATTACCGCTATTACTCCGTCCATTCCTCTCCCTCACACATACATTACCTCCGCCATTCTCTCCTAACATACCTTACTTCCAGTCCTTCCTCTTCCCTACAACATACCATTACCTCAGTCCATTCCTCTCCCTCACACATACCCATTACCCAGTTCCATTCCTTCCCTCACAGTACCTTACCTCCAGCATTCCTCTCACTCAATACCCATTACTCCAGGTCCATTTCCTCTCCCTCAACATACCCATTTACCTCCAGTCCATTCCTCTCCCTCAATACCCCTTACCTCCAGTCCATTCTCTCCTCAACGTACCATCTACCAGCCATTCCTCTCCCTCTACATACCCATTACTCGCATCCATTCCTCTCCCCAACATACATGAAGATTCTCCACTACCATTATCATGATTCTCTCTCAATCCATTACCTTCCGCTCCATTCCTCTTAACCTTACTCAGGTCCATTCCTCTCCCTCAACATACCTTTACTCCAGCCATTCCTCTCCTCAACATACATACTTCCGCCATTCCTCTCCTTAACATACCATACCTCCAGTCCATTCCTCTCCTCAACATACCATACTCCAGTCCCTCCTCTCCCTCAACGATACCCATCCTCCAGTCCATTTCTCTCCCTCAATACCCATTCTCCTCAGTCCTATTCTCTTCCCTCAACATTACATTACCTCCAGTCCCATTCCTCTCCCTCACATACCCATATACCCATCCTTCCTCTCCCTCAACTACCAATTACCTTCGCAGTCCATTCCTCTCCCTCAACATACCATTACTCCAGTCCATTTCCTCTCCCTCAACACATCCACTCCTGAACCATTCTCAGTCCATTCCTCCCTCACATACATTACCTCCGCCATTCCTCTCCCTCAACATACCATTACCTCCAGCCATTCCTCCCTCAACATCACCATTACCTCCAGTCCATTTCCTTCCTCAACATACATACCTCCAGCCATTCTCTCCACTACCAACCAGTCCATTCTCGTCCCACCTTCCGCTTCTCTCCTCAACATACCATTACTCCGCCCCTTCCTCTTCCCACATACCATACCTCAGTCCATTCTCTTCTCCATATTTTCGTTCATTTACTTCCACTATTACCTCCGCCCATTCCTCTCCCTCCAACCATATTCCATCCATTCTCTCTCACGTCCACTATTCCTCTCCCTCTAACTACCCATTCTCCAGTCCATTCCTCTCCCTCAACGTACCCATTTACCTACCAGTCCCATTCCTCTCCTCATACCATTACCTCCATGTCTTTCCTTCCCTCACATACCCTATACTCAGCCATTCTCTCTCACCGTACCATACCCCAGTCATCCTACATACCATACCTCAGTCCTCTCTCTAAACATACCATAGTCATCCTCTCAACTACCATTATCAGTCATTCCTCTCCAACTACCCATTACCTCCAGCCCCATTCCTCTCCCTCACAACCATTACCTCCAGATCCATTCCTCTCCTCAACATACCATTTAAACCTCCAGTCCATTCCTCTCCCTCAAACTATACCCATTACCTCCAGTCCATTCCTCTCCCTCAAAACCATACAGCTCACTTCCCAATACCTACCTCCAGCCATTCCTTCTCCCTCACATACCCAATTACCTCAGTCCATTCTCTCCCTCAACATACCATTGCCTCCAGCCATTCTCTCCCTCCAACATACATTACCTCCGTCATCCTCTCTCAACATACCCATTACCTCCAGTTCCCATTCCTCTCCCTCAACATACACTCGGTCCATTACCTCAAACATACCGGCCATTCCTTCCCTCACTACCCATTCTCCAGCCATCCTCCCTCAACATACCATGGACCTTCCAGCTCATTCCTCTCCTCTAACGATACCCATTCCTCCAGTCCTTCCTCTCCACATACCATTAACCTCAGCCCTTCCTCTCCTCAACATACCCATTACTCCAGTCCTTCCTCCACTCAAATACCATGAACTCCAGTCCATTCCTCCCTTCAACATACCCATTACCTCCAGTTTCCACCCATACTCGCCTTCTCCCTCAAATCCCTACTCCGTCTTTCTCATACCAGAGCGCATTTCCTCTCCCTCAACATACCATTATCAGCAATCTCTCCAAGCCCCTACTCTCCATTCTTCCCTCAACATACCTCGCAGCCCCCTAATCATCCTCAGCCCATTCTCTCTCCTCAAATACCCATTACTCCAGCCCATTCCTTCCCTCAACTACCATTACTTCCGGTCTTCCTCTCCCTTACATACCATTCTCCAGACCCATTCTCTCCCTCAACATACCCATTACTCCAGCCCATTCCTCTCCCTCTCTAAATATTACCCACTACCCCAACTTTTCCTGCGTATGCAGCTTAGCTGCCGGGTAGCTCTCACTTTGTTGGCGGCATGGCTGATGCAGCTGAGCTGTGCCCCCCACCAGTACACTTGTTACTCATATATAGCGACCTCGGGAAGGATGAGCGGGCTGAGTCAACCCCACCTGGTGTTCATTCAGCAGCAAACGGCGGTTTGGACTCAGACCCTAAGATCAAGCCAGTCACCTACCTGTGAAGCAACAGCCAGGATTCCCCAAACCTCCATTACCACTAAACCCCACCCCTCAACACCTCCAAAAACTTCGTCACTCTCTTTTCATTCACAAACAGCGAAAGTAAACTGGTGGATTTCATTTCAATGATGGAAGGGGTAAAACTGGTGGTCCATTTCATTCTATGATGGAAGGGGTAAACTGTGGAGTTTCATTTCATTCACTGTGGAGGGTAACCTGGTTGAGAGTTTCATTTCATTCATATGTGAAGGGGTAATTGGCGGGTTTCATTTCAATGTCACATGTGGAGCGGTTAACTGTGGAGTTTCATTTCATTCCATTGTAGTGGGGAATGAACTTGTGGGTTCCATTTTATAATGGCAAGTGTGTCATCCACAGATGCTTAACAAAGAGGAATTAACCTGAGCAATGGTCCTGCTCTTCCTGCCCCAGTTTTGTTTTCACCTCTCAAACCAGATACCATGCTGATCGAACTGATAACTCCTTGAGGTTTCAGAATTGCTCGCACAAGAAAGAGATTACAGTCACTTGTCACCAAAGCCTTACAGGACGTGCGGCCTGGCTGGCTTGTGCTTTTATTGGAGCGATTGGATCGCAGGTCTGTCGGCATTGCCTGTGTAGGTGATCTTCGGTTTATAAGCATGTTGGCTGCTTTCTGCATCATTGAGCAATGGATGTAACCTGCACAACGTCGAGACACTGGATCACAGTATGACTGTGCTCACTGTACGAGACAAGGGACTCTATGTTCTGACACCCAGCACTTGATTAATATCAGGATGCAGCTGGGCATGACCATGTTAGTAATTTCGTCTACAATTTGGCCACAATGTCAATATTCCTGGCACATGAAAACAAGGAAAACACATAAAAGGTCAAAGCCCGTGGTTTTAGTATTTTGGCTGTGCGACGTTAGAGCGGGCTAGCCCATATTTTATTTACAACTAAAATGGGCTGCCAGTCGCCATCTTGGATGTGATTCTCAAAAAAAAAGGACTATGTGTATATGTAAGCCTCATTAATTATCTGTGTGCCAAGTTGGAACAACATCGGTAAATGCATGTCCATAATGATTGAGGATGTATTCGATTACACGTTTTATTACAACTAAAATGGCCACCAGTTACCAGTCGGGCCATCATTGATCAGATCTCAAAATAAAGTGGGGTGCACGTGAATGCAATCATGTCCTGTGCTTGTGCCAAGTTTGAACACATCAGACCATGATGTCAGATAAATGGTTGGGGACAATATTCAAGTAACAAATGGCGCCAGTCGGCCATATTGGACCTGATTCTCAAAAAACAATGACGTGTATATGTGGCCATCATTCCTTGTCTGTGTGCCAGGTTGATCAACATCAGTTAAATGCATGTCCAAGAAATGGTGAAGGACATGTTCGATATCGGGTTTTTTATCCCCCGCGCGTGGCGGAAGGGGGTACAGTCAACCCGCTCATCGCGGTTCACCTATCGCGCCCCCGGTTCATCGCGGGTTTTCCTTGGAACGTAACTATTTTTCTGCGATTCCCCCAGTACATCGCGGTAATAATGTATAAAATATAATTATTTAAGCAATAAATTATAGCGTGGTGCTCGACCAGTCACACAACGCACGAGACAGTTTCGCTTGTGAACTTCGAATATTTTTCTACGTTTTTTCTCCAAGCCCACGATGCCGCCCAAACGCCCGCACCTCTCAAGGCTTCTGGCAAGGAACCGAAGCGCCAGAGGAAGGTCTGGACGCTCCAGAGAAGGTTAAGGGTAAAGGTGCTCGATTATATGCTTCGGAAGGAAAAAGGTTTTGCCGCCCTTGGACGGCACTGCTCATACCCAGCACCTCAAAACCGACCAGACCAGACTAGTCGACATCTCCGGCACCTCAAACCCAATCACTGCCAAACCGACCAGACCAGACCAGTCGATCTCCGGCACTCAAACCCAATCACTGCCAAACCGACCAGACCAGACCAGACCAGTCGATCTCCGGCACCTCAAACCCAATCATGCCAAAACCGACCAGACCACGAATCGATTTTTTTGGGGAGGCGTCCATCATCGTGGATTTTCACTTAGCGCGGGGAGGTTTGGAACGTACCCCGCGAGAAACGGGGATTACTGTATTGTTTTAACCTGCGCTCATTAAGCGTCAGTAGTGTACTTACATTTACTTCTACGTGTCTGCATTTTGTTAAGAGCGTACATCGTAACCGTTTTTAGCGGAGGAAATTGAAACTTTACCACTGTTACTTGACCATGTGATTAGCAGTCATTTTGAGGTCAACATCGGCAATTTTCTAAAATTGTCAATTTTCAGCAGATTGACTTGACATTTGAACAGGATTTTCATTAAAACAAGACGACCCGTGAACCGTTGGGTTCCTGTTGTGACAGCGGTTGATAAAGAAATCATTTCAGAAAATAAAAGATAGCTCCAGCAAACTATACCCTGAGGTTGTTTGCATTGATCACATTAATCCCGAAGAGTACTTGACTGTCGGGAATTGATATTTTTTATAATTTTTTTCGTTGCCCAATTTGAATAAACTGATTATTGCGCGTCAATGTGAAAAAAGTAACGCAGAAAAGAAAGTCGAAGAAATTATTGTGCGTATCTTATAAACACAATTTATTTATGACACGGAAGTATTGGATCAAAATGGCGATGTTTATTTATGCTTAAAATAAAGCGTTTTGTCTATCCTAAATGTTTGAGATTTTTAAATAAATCATTTCAAGAAAAAATTAAAAAGATAGCTCCAGCTAACTATACCGCTGAGGTTGTTGCATTGATCAAATTCTCCCGAAGAGTCTTGACTTGAATCGGGAATTGATTTTTTAAATATTTTTTTCGTTGCTGATTTTAACGAAACTTGATACTGCACACCGCGGAGAATGGTGAGTGGGCTGAAAATTTTTGCGCTATGTTGTTCCGTTTTGGCTGTATTTCGGGAACATACATACATATATACAAGATGAGAGTTTTAGTAATCGTGTACCCGTACGTGCAAAAAAAAAATTGTGACGTCAATCATGAAGTCATAGCACCGTGCGCCTGTCATTGTTTTGTAAATACGTGCGGCCCGTAGTGCAAAAAAAAAAAAGAATGTGACGTCAATCATGAGTCATAGCACCGTGCTCTGTCATTGGTTTTGTAAATACGTGCGTTGCCGTACGTGCAAAAAAAAAAAAGGAAGAATTGTGACATCACTCGTGATGTCATAGCACCGTGACCTGTCATTGGTTTGGTAAATAAATGGCCATAACTTGGGAACCACTTGTCCGATTATATCAACCTTGAAAAGGCACATCCACAGGGCCCCAGCAATATACCTGGCAAGTTTCAATGAGATCGGACCAGTGGTTGTCGAGAAACAGCAGTCGCGCATGCACACACACAAACACACTGCTAGAATTATAGATAGATATAGATGACCATCATGTGCCACGTGGTCTGGAAGCCATATTGGATCGAAGGGAAAATCTTTGAAAAACTTCATCGGAGAACCGCTTAACCGATCAATGCAAAATTTATCTAATTGATGAACTACCCATGGGAATATGGTTCATAAAGATGACGTCATCAGTAACGTGTTTTGGCAGCCATATTGGATGATGGGGGGGGGGGAGGGGGATACTCGGTGCCAGCCACCCCAAACGAGTTGGCTGGCACCGAGTACTTCACAAGACTGCATGGGGTATGCATTCTACTAGAAGCGAACGTAGAATTATCTTACATTCGATGCTGCAATTTCGGTTACTTCGGCCTGGATTCGGATCAGCGATCAAATAATGTAAATCACGATTAAAAATTATTTTTTGATGATGCGGGAGATATCTTTATTACCTCAACATTACCTTCACAACAACAACTACAGCGCCTAGAACAGGATCTCATCTGAAAAAAAAAATTTTCCTCAACATTACCTTCACAACAACAACACCCGAGAACAGGATCTCATCTAAAAATATATATATTACCTCAACATTACCTTCACAACAACACAACACCGCTAGAACAGGATCTCATCTAAAAAATATATTACCTCAACATTACCTTCACAACAACACCGCCGAGAACAGGATCTCATCTAAAAAAATTAAATTACCTCACATTTATACCTCTACAATTACCTTCACAACAACAAGTACACCACCAAGAACAGGATGTCATCTAAAAAGATTAATATTACCTCAACGTTACCTTCACAACGACAACTACACCGCCTAGAACAGGATCTCATCTGCAAAATAAATATTACCTCAACATTACCTTCACAACAATGGGACTGACTCAATCGGTCAATTTCCCGACCCGGATCTCAACCAATGGTACTCCATCTCTTCTAGATCTGATTTGACAAATTTCCCTGACAATATCTGCTGCTCTTCCTCCGCTCCAATCGGTTCTTCTGACCACGTCCTTGTCAAAGTGGACATCTCTCTGGCTGTTATCAGAGAACCACACCGCCGTCGAGTCTGGCATTTCACGCAAGCGACTGGCAGGTCTCCAAGCAGCTATCAAACTTACAGACTGGTCTCCTATCGCTACTTTCTCAAACATCAACTCATCCTGGGAATTCTTTCAAAGAAACTGCTCTCCCTCATGCACAGATTTATCCCCTCTCGTCTTCAGTTGTCCTACCCTTCCTCCCGCCCTTGGTTTACTGAAGCTTGTGGTGAGGCAGTTGTCTGAAACAACTTGCCTTTGCCTCATGGAAGCAAACCAACTGAGGGCAATCTCAGTTCCTTCCACAATGCTCGGAACAAGTGTGTATCTACCCTCAGGAGAGCCAGAAAACAACATCTTTCTCATCTCAAGTCTGAACTCTCAAACCTCTCTCCCTCCTCAAAATCCTGGTGGCGTTTAATCAAATCTGTTTCTGGTGTATGTTCCCCCTCCATCCCCTCCCTTACCTCAAATGGCTGCACTGCTGATACCGCACGTGATAAAGCTGAATGCCTAAACTCGGTGTTTGCAGCTAAATCTTGTGTCCTAAACCCTCACTTTCTCAACCCACCTTACCCAGTCGCACCCAACTGTCCCTGGACTCTGTGTCCTTTTCTTCTAACAAGGTGGAGAGCTTGCTTTCAAACCTCGACTCAGATTCTGCAACCGGTCCAGACGGCATCAGCCCACGTGTCCTCAAAGCCTGCTCTTCTGCCCTTGCTCACCCTCTCTCTGTTCTATTCACCCTCTCATTTGCTCAAGGTCATCTGCCATCTGCTTGGAAATCTGCTAACATCACTGCCCTGCATAAAAAAGGTGCAAAAACAGATCCCTGTAACTACAGACCAATCAGCCTTCTCCCAATCATCAGCAAGGTTATGGAATCCATCATCGCTTCAGACATGAATCCTTCCTCTTCTCCAATGGCTTGATTTCCGATCATCAATTTGGTTTCAGACCAGGTCACTCTACCCTGGATATGCTGTTCTGCTCTCCCATCAATGGATGGAGGCCTCAATGCCAGACAGGAAATCCGAGCCGTATCCCTGGACATATCACGTGCTTTTGACACAGTCTGGCACCCTGCACTACTCACCAAACTCTCTTCCCATGGTATCCAAGGCCATCTCCACTCATGGCTCGCAGACTTCCTCTCCTGTCGCAGTCAACGTGTGGCCCTAAATGGAGTTCTTTCATCCCCTCTTCCTGTGCAGGTGGAGTTCCTCAAGGTAGCGTTCTGGGCCCTGTTCTTTTTCTGGTTTTCATCAATGATCTCTCCGACTCTCTGGAAAATCCTCTATATCTCTTTGCCGATGACTCCACCCTCTGCCGTACCATCTGTCATCCCTCAGACCGGCAAGCAGCAGCTTCTTCGCTCACTGCAGATCTGGATAAAATCACAAACTGGTCCAACACATGAACATGTCTTTCAATCCGGACAAATCTCACACTCTCACTATGTCTCTTCGAAAGGACCGTTTAGAAAACCCCCCCATCCACTTTCTCAACAATCCTCTGGAAGAAGTCTTTTCTTTCAAGCTTCTGGGTCTCACTATCTGCCATGACCTTTCCTGGGAAAGTCACATTTCCAACCTCGCCTCAAAAGCCAGTCGCCGACTGGGAATCCTCCGTCGTGCAAAGTCCTTCCTCGGCCCTCTTGAGCTCCTGACTACTTACAAAGCTTTTGTCCGTAGCCTGATGGAGTACTGCTCTCCCTCTGGGCTGGTGCTCCTGCCTCCCACCTTTCTCGGCTTCACGCTGTCGAAACCAGGCATTTAGGATCATCGGCATCTCCCGCAATGAAGCTGAGTCTTTGGGCCTCTCACTCAATCACCGCAGGTTGGTCGGTGGTCTTTCTGTCTTCTACCGTCTCCTCTCCAGCCTTGCCCCCCCTGCTCTCTCTGCCATTTGTCCCCACCACATTTGCACAGGGCGCTCAAGGTCCGCCAACACCCCCTTCTGGTAAAACTACCAAAATCACGAACCACTGCTCACCTTCACTCCTTCATTCCTCTTTTTTCCGCCTTTGGAATAAACTCCCTCACTCTATTCTTTCCCATTCTTCCCTCCAGGCTTTCAAAACAGCTGTTCACCACCACCTCTTATCATCCCCCATCCAAATCCTCGATCTTTTCTACCCCGATAATCCACCCAAGCCCACTTCCTTCAATTCCCCTGCTTTCCTTCCTGAAAGTCCCTGTAATGTCCATCTTCTCTTCCCATGTTCCCCGTCCCATCCCTCTCCCTTCCACAGATCACCTAATGTGTCTGTTCCCCACTGTTTTGTCCCTTCCACTCCCGCCCCTCTTGTCTCATGCCCCCTTGCTGTGCGTTGTGTGTTAGCTCTCATACGAGCCTCGACATGGTATACAAAAAAAAAAAAAAAAAAAAAAAAAAAAAACTACACCACCTAGAACAGGATCTCATCTAAAAAAAAAATATATTACCTCAACATTATACCTCAACATTACCTTCACAACAACAACACGCCTAGAACAGGATCTCATCTAAAAAAAAATATATTACCTCAACATTACCTTCACAACAACACCGCCGAGACAGGATCTCATCTAAAAAATTAATATTACCTCAACATTATACCTCTACATAACCTTCACAACAACACCGCCGAGAACAGGATCTTATCTAAAAAATTAATATCACCTCAACATTATACCTCTACATTACCTTCACAACAACAACTACACCACAAGAACGGATGTCATCTAAAAAGATTAATATTACTCAACATTATACCTCAACTACCTTCACAACACAACTACACCGCTAGAACAGGATCTCATCTGCGAAATAAATATTACCTCAACATTACCTTCACAACAACAACTACACCGCCTAGAACAGGATCTCATCTAAAAAAATAATATTACCTCAACATTACCTTCACAACACAACTACACCGCCTAGAACAGGATCTCATCTAAAAAAATATTACTCACATTATACCTCAACATTACCTTCACAACAACAACTACACCGCCTAGAACAGGATCTCATCTAAAAAAATTAATATACCTCAACATTACCCTCACAACACAACTACACCACCTAGAACAGGATCTCATCTAAAAAAATTAATATTACCTCAACATTATACCTCAACATTACCTTCACAACAACAACTACACCGCCTAGAACAGGATCTCATCTAAAAAAATTAATATACCTCAACATTACCTTCACAACGACAACTACACCGCCTAGAACAGGATCTCATCTGCGAAAATAAATATTACCTCAACATTATACCTCAACATTATCTTCACAACAACAACTACACCGCCTAGAACAGGATCTCATGTAAAAAAAATTAATATGACCTCAACATTACCTTCACAACGACAACTACACCGCCTAGAACAGGATCTCATCTGAAAAAAAAATTTTCCTCAACATTACCTTCACAACAACAACACCGCCTAGAACAGGATCGCATCTAAAAAATTAATATTACCTCAACATTATACCTCGACATTACCTTCACAACAACAACTACACCGCCGAGAACAGGATGTTATCTAAAAAGATAAATATTACCTCAACATTACCTTCACAACGACAACTACACCGCCTCGAACAGGATGTCATCTAAAAAGATAAAATTACCTCAACATTATACCTCAACATTACCTTCACAACGACAACTACACCGCCTAGAACAGGATCTCATCTGCGAAAATAAATATTGCCTCAACATTATACCTCAACATTACCTTCACAACAACAACTACACCGCCTAGAACAGGATCTCATCTAAAAAAAAATATATTACCTCAATACCTTCACAACAACAACTACACCGCCTAGAACAGGATCTCATCTAAAAAAATTAATATTACCTCAACATTATACCTCAACATTACCTTCACAACACAACTACACACCAAGAACAGGATGTCATCTAAAAAAATTAATATTACCTCAACATTATACCTCAACATTACCTTCACAACAACAACTACACCGCCTAGAACAGGATCTATCTAAAAAAATTAATATTACCTCAACATTACCTTCACAACGACAACTACACCGCCTAGAACAGGATCTCATCTAAAAAAATTAATATTACCTCAACATATACCTCAACATTACCTTCACAACAACTACACCGCCTAGAACAGGATCTCATCTAAAAAAAATTAATATTACCTCAACAGTACCTTCACAACAACTACACCGCCGAGAACAGGATCTCATCTAAAAAAATATATATTACCTCAACATTACCTTCACAACGACAACTACACCGCCTAGAACAGGATCTCATCTAAAAAAATTAATATTACCTCAACAGTACCTTCACAACAACTACACCGCCGAGAACAGGATCTCATCTAAAAAAAATATATATTACCTCAACATTATACCTCAACATTACCTTCACAACAACTACACCAGAACGATCTCATCTAAAAAAATTAATATTACCTCAACATTACCTTCACAACAACAACTACACCGCCTAGAACAGGATCTCATCTAAAAAAATTAATATTACCTCAACATTATACCTCAACATTACCTTCACAACAACAACTAACACGCCTAGAACAGGATCTCATCTAAAAAAATTAATATTACCTCAACATTACCTTCACAACGACAACTACACCGCCTAGAACAGGATCTCATCTGCGAAAATAAATATTACCTCAACATTACCTTCACAACAACAACTACACCGCCTAGAACAGGATCTCATGTAAAAAAAATTAATATGACCTCAACATTACCTTCACAACGACAACTACACCGCCTAGAACAGGATCTCATCTGAAAAAAAAATTTTCCTCAACATTACCTTCACAACAACAACACCGCCTAGAACAGGATCGCATCTAAAAAAATTAATATTACCTCAACATTATACCTCGACATTACCTTCACAACGACAACTACACCGCCTCGAACAGGATGTCATCTAAAAAGATAAATATTACCTCAACATTATACCTCAACTTACCTTCACAACGACAACTACACCGCCTAGAACAGGATCTCATCTGCGAAAATAAAATATTACCTCAACATTATACCTCAACATTACCTTCACAACAACAACTACAACGCCTAGAACAGGATCTCATCTAAAAAATATATATTACCTCAACATTACCTTCACAACAACAACTACACCGCCTAGAACAGGATCTCATCTAAAAAAATTAATATTACCTCAACATTATACCTCAACATTACCTTCACAACAACAACTACACCCAAGAACAGGATGTCATCTAAAAAAATTAATATTACCTCAACATTACCTTCACAACAACAACTACACCGCCTAGAACAGGATCTCATCTAAAAAAATTAATATTACCTCAACATTACCTTCACAACGACAACTACACCGCCTAGAACAGGATCTCATCTAAAAAAATTAATATTACCTCAACATTACCTTCACAACAACTACACCGCCTAGAACAGGATCTCATCTAAAAAAATTAATATTACCTCAACAGTACCTTCACAACAACTACACCGCCGAGAACAGGATCTCATCTAAAAAAATATATATTACCTCAACATTACCTTCACAACGACAACTACACCGCCTAGAACAGGATCTCATCTAAAAAAATTAATATTACCTCAACAGTACCTTCACAACAACTACACCGCCGAGAACAGGATCTCATCTAAAAAAAATATATATTACCTCAACATTACCTTCACAACGACAACTACACCGCCTAGAACAGGATCTCATCTAAAAAAAATATATATTACCTCAACATTACCTTCACAACGACAACTACACCGCCAAGAACAGGATCTCATCTAAAAAAAAAAATATTACCTCAACATTACCTTCACAACGCCAACTACACTGCCTAGAACAGGATCTCATCTAAAATATATATATATTACCTCAACATTACCTTCACAATGACAACTACACCGCCAAGAACAGGATCTCATCTAAAAAAATAAATACTAGAAGCGAACGTAGAATTCTTCTTACATTCGCTTCTGACTTTACTTATAACTTGTTCACAACTGTATACGCAATTTCCGGTTACTTCGGCCTGGATTCGGGATCAGCGATCAAATAATGTAAATCACGATAAAAAATTATTTTTTGATGATGCGAGAGATATCTTTATTAAAATCAGTGGAGGAAATATACACCATGTCTGATATTTTGGTCTTTCATGTCTCCGACGATGCCTTTATCTCCCGGCATGCATCATTCCCCATGACAAAAACGGAAGCAAAAAAAAACGGAAACAAAAA
>CM068965.1:89738173-89760753 GCA_035128595.1 Eptatretus atami | reverse complement strand
ACCAGAAGTTGGTGTCAAAGCCACCCAATGCTCGCCTGTTTATACATTTATCGTTTTTAAAAAGACTCGTCTAATAATTAATATTTTTTATAAAGCATTGCAGTGAAGTCTGATCCAAATAATTTTAAAGCAATATATGTATTTGTATATTGTAATCAGTAACAAGAGCGCAAGTGTGCACAATATCCGCCCGAACAAGAAGGTATATACCACGGGTTGAGACATAATGTTGTAACTGCATTTCTGGCGAAACCGAATAAAATGGCTCTCATGTCTTTCAACACCATATTTATCTTTCATTAGCGATTTGCAGAAATGGGAAATTTTCAGTTACAACATTATGTCTCTCAACCCGTGAAATATGGTGTTGAAAGACATGAGAGCCATTTTATTCAACCCACCAAAAATGCAGTTACAACATTATGTCTCTCACCCGCGATACAGAATTGTGCTACTACATGGAAAACAGCATCCTGGTTGCCATGGCAACTACTTTAGATGACGAACGTATGTCGGACACACCGTCTCCGCAGTCTGTGCCTATGTACCAAATATGAAACGTGAAAGTTGAAAACTTTGGGAGTTAGAGTGCGGACAGGAACGGATGGATGGACGGACGGACGGACGACAGGTATCACATTATACGCCCCGATATATATATATATATATATATATAATATATACAGGGATGTCAACAGAATATAGGAAAAAGTCTGAAGTGAGGGCGAAGCCCGAGGGGGGAACGAAGGGGTGTATCCCCCCTCGTCCAGAAATTTTCTAATTCTAAGATAGCTTTGGATTGATTTGAAGCATCCAAAAAATGATTTTTATTGGGTTCCTATACTCACTCTAATCAAATAAAAACCTTCAACTTAAGTCTGTTTTGTCATGTTTGTCAGACAAATCAGTCCCTGCAATATCAAAGCAGTCAGCAGCATAACTCCTCCTGAAATTGGTTTCCGTAACAATCACAATGTTTTAGAGCCAATGTCTAGAGTCGATAAACAAGTATTTACTAGTAAGTAGTCACAGTCAAACCAGATTTAAAAGGGAACAGCATTTGTGACAGAAACAAGAACACATCCGAGACAAGACAGGCTACTTCCTCATCAGATTCTTCTGATGGGCAAGTCTAGCAGTCTTTGCTGCCAGCATACTAAGTTCTTTCGCCTTCCTCTTAGTGGCACTAGTGGTGGTTCTCTGACTCAGAGCCATAGCTTCCAGTCTCTTTTTTCTCTCCTTGTCTCTTTTCAACTGAGCCTCTTTTTCCACCTTGTAGGCTGTGCGCATGTTTTTGACCAGAGTAACATTAACCGGATCAAACTTTGGGTCATCCCTCTTAAAGTATTCACTGCTGACTTTCCAGATGCCCTCAGTGAATATTTTACAGTCTGAATAGCACTGTATGTCTCCGGTGCAACTCTTGCTGTTTTGGATGATATAACGTCTCCCATGACATTGAAGGATCCTTCAACTTGGGGTCCATGGAAGCAAGACAGAAGTGCCTTCACAAGTTTACTTAGCGAGGTATACTTGTCCTTGTTGAAGACCTGGTTTGCCCACCACTCTCATCAATTCGCCATCCATCTTCTGGGGCAGCCAAGTTTGCATCTACATGGTACTGTCGTACTCAAGGTCATAGGCAACCTTCTCTTCCTCATTCAGACATTGGTCATCAAGTCTGGAAGTCGCAACATAAGCTTCACAGTCACATCATGGCCTCTACAGGTTGGGTCAATAGCTGATGCTGCACGGAGAATGGGATTCAGTATCGGCATCTTCTTCAAGAGGTACATCCCACATGTGCTAAAGGCTTCCTTCAGATTGGTTTTGAAGTCCTTGACAGTCGTGTTGGATGGATGTAGACAGTTCAAGATGGACTTTGCTTTTCCCATGAACATATCTTCAACATTCAACAAGTTTTGGGCATTCCCTGGGCCAACTTGCAGTGATTGTAGCCTTCTGTAGGACAGATCATTAATCACCTGGGGCTTCACATAGCAGGCTAGGAACTCCTTCAGAAGACTACAGATCTCGTCATGGATTTTGTGAATCATGGGAGACCTTGTTTGGAACAGCACTACATACTTCTTGAGGAGAGGTAACACTGCAACATAAACCTCCAAGATGAGGCGCATCTTTTTTCTCACATAGAACAAACGATCCAAGATGTTCTGTTTGCGTTTCTTTCCATCTTCGGTCATATTCTTCTTCTCAAGAGTGGAATGTATTTCTCGGATTCTGGCCTGTGCAGTTTCAGTCACCAATTTCCTGTGATAGATTTCAGCCAACAGTGCTTGATATTGAGGGCGATGTGCCTTGGGTAAGAAGCCATAGTAGAAAACTGTGAGGGCATCAAGCTGACGCACAGTATCCACACTCAAGTCGTAGGCCGATAGCCAGCGATGGCTGATGAATCGTTCAGGCATGTTGAATTGGACATCAACGAGAGTACACACCTCCTGATACAGTTCTCTCAGATCAACAGACCATTTCATATCATTGTGAAGTAATGTGAATAATGACTCACACCAACCACCAAATGGTTTGCAAATACCTTTGCAGCATTATGTGCATGGTGGCAGGTGTCACCATCAATGTCTAACAAGTTGGGGCATTCTCTCCACGGATGCGAGTTTCAAAGCCAGTCTTGGAGCCACGCATGACGTTGCATGAATCCAAGAGCATAGACATCAAGTTGGTAAATGGAATGTCCTTTGCCTCAAACAATGCAACAATCTCATCATGTAGAGATTTACTATCCATGTGGACTACATCAATAGATGCCAGATGTTTCACCACAACCGTTTTGGTAGTTTCGCAGAAGTAACTCACGAGAATCGCAAGAATCCTTTTGAGACTCTCAGAGGTAGACTCATCAATGTTCAGCGAGAAAAAGCACGTTCTCAACTGCTGCAGAGTCTCTTCCTCCAGTGTCTTTGCCAATCCATGCCTGGTCTTGTACGAGGCAGACACACGATTCATTGATAATAAGTCAGAGCCTTTGGGTCTTTAGTAAAGTTTTTGATATTCGATCACTTTTGGCACCAGAGTAAATGGCAATGAATTTTCACAGACGAATCCACACACAATGCTTCAGCTGTTGTAACTCGATCCTGGACTGGTGCAAACCGTTTTAGTGATGGTCTCGTTGTTAGCAGCTGTAACCGGCATTGAACCTGAAAGAGGACATAAAATAGTCATGACGGCACCAGAGAAGTTTACCCAACTGGTGTCATGGCAATTCGAAATTCAAACATTCATTTTCCAAGGAAATATGAATGTTTTTGAAAGTCAAGCGATTAAGGAGTTATTGACAATTCGTGCAGCAATTTCTTCAGATTTTCCATTTATTCTGAACATTCAAAATTGAAATATCTCTGTTATTTGTGAAGGAATGACCCCAAACCACTTTCATTTGATAGCCAATATAAAAATTGCATTTATGATAAATTATCAAGAGTTCACCCCAATTTGACCTTTAACCTTGACCTCTGAGCAGACCAGGCCAAAAAGGGGCCTAGCTAGGCACTGGGAACAAGACCAAAACACAGATGGTCCACCATGCCCACGTGCAGGCGTCGCAAAGATCGTTTGTTTAATGTTAGTTATATTTTTGCCGTACGTAATGGCGCTGCACTCGAGCACGTGTTCTAAGGCGCCAAAGGCCGTGGGCGTTATGATATAGGGGTTATGATAGGCTTTTTGGGCCGGGGAGGGGGCTTACCTGGAATACGATAATTTCTTTCACTGCCTTGGCAGCCTTCACATGTTTGCCGGTGGTGGAATGCTTTGTTAAAACGACCGATCCCCGACTGCCGTAAGCCAACTCGGAGTTGCAGATAATACAAACAGCACGGCCAGCAGTCTTGAGTTTCCTCACGAACGTCCCACGATCTCGCCGTCATCGGCCTTTTTTCCCAGCCAGCCCATCGCCAAGGTTCTTTAAACGCGGCTTCTTATCAACACGATTAGCTTCCGATTCTAATGCAGGGTTGCGTTCAACGATATCAGGTCGTTGATATGCAGACATGACGATTTAAATCACAATACCATGCACTGCCATGAATAGTACAAAACGAAACTAAGAGCCTACTATTATGGGATGCAAAATCTTCTAACCAATCACGGTACTCACACGGCCACGTGATACTCGAATGATCAGGTCTGCTGTTCCTAATATGGTCTAGGTACGAGCTGTAGTGAATGAGTTCATTCAATAAAAGATTGGCGGGATGTCGCGTAGCAACCTCGATGCTGGTTTTATCGCCGTGAATTGGACCGCTGATAGAGCGCGGGAAGTTTAGCGCATAAATTAACGATTCTCAGACAGCCGTATGGCATGCGTCTCGTCTGGACCGGGAGGCCGGGGCATGCCGCGTTTCGCCAGCGGCTTGTTCAGCGAACTTTCTGAGTTTTTGACTGAGCTCCCATAGTCTTTGCCCCTACCCTGGATAGAGAAGACCCTACCCCCCCCCCCCCCCATGATTTTTATTGCAAATCTGAACGAATCACAGGACCCAACTTGCGCAATGAAAAAGTCGGATTTCCGCCTTCGCGGAAATTTGACATCCCGTATATATATATATATATATATATATATATATATATATATATATATATATATATATATATATATATATATATTCGGGCGTATAAAAAAGGTGGGTAGATAAAACATTAGAAGGAAAAAAAACTTGCACCAAAAACTTTAACATTTTCACGCTCACGCTCAGGCTGACGCTCACGCCGGGGGTATCGCTATAGCTCTCTGTTCTTCGAACAGGCGAGCTAAAATGAGAACGACACTCTTCAACTTCACGACATCAACAGACATGCCTCCGTCCACATTATTACATCATTATACATACTTGTACCAAGTTTGATATAAATCCCTTCAGCTGTTCACAAATTCACATTTTTACCTGAAATAACCTCTGACCTTTGACCTCATAATCTAAAAAATTTATGTAACATCATTACACATACATGTACTAAGTTGACTGTATCCTTCAGCTGTTCTTAAGTTATTGCATGACAGAAAACCTATCACGGAAGCAGGGATGGACAACCAACTGACAACTTGAAAACATGATGCCTCCGGCAACTTTATCGGCAGAGGCATAAAACAAAACCCAGCAACGGTGAATGATGGAATCATTTCAGTTTCAACAGCAATGGGGTTCGCAACATCTCATCGGATCAAATACAGTACCCTGCACAAGGCACCCAAAACAAAGGAGTGACAGGGAAAACCGCCACGGGTAGGCTGCGGGGGGACGCGACGGGTAGCGCCGCAGGGGGGACGCGATGGGTAGCGCCGCGACGGGTAGCGCCGCGGGGGGACGCGACGGTAGCGCGCGGGGGGACGCGACGGGTAGCGCCGCGGGGGGACGCGACGGGTAGCGCCACGGGGGGGACGCGACGGGTTGCGCCGCGGGGGAACACGGCGGGTAGCTCCCTGCAAACAATCTGGATGAGCGTTTATAGCTGGGTCAGGATTCAAGCCAAGACAGCTAGAGGGAAATATGCATACCGCAAAAGTTAAGCTACCAGCCCGACATGCAAGTGATTGCCCTCATCACTGCGCAATCAGTGCCCAGCATATCACAATACAGCGCTCATCACTGACAGAGGGTGTACATCACAAATTGGGCCTCATCTCGTTTACAATATTGCATGGGATGGTGACTCCACACCTCGGCCTCCTCTAAACAAAGGTCCATCTTCCTCAGACGTGCTGCGAAAACCACTGGAAGAGAGGAGAACTAATAAATAAAAATTACCCCCGTGCGGGAGTGACGGTCATCTCTGCGGAGAAATAATACCACAAGTTCTCATGTTCAGTTATGACGAAAGACTACTGCGCAGTTCTACTGCGCAGCTCGAATGCGCAGTTTGGTTAAAGATGGACTCGGCATTTTGGCGCGCGTGCACGAAATTATATTTTGAAAATAAATGCCGACGTTTCCATTTCGGGTTTGAAACTTTGCACCTTCGGCGGAAAATGAATAAATATAATATACAAGGTCAGCTTGCTATGCAATGACACCATTCATACTTTTACCATGCCAGTAGAGAATATATAGCCTCCTGAAAGGTTGGGCAGTTTTTGCAAAGTTTGAAGTCACGTGGCAGAAAAACGAAAGTGAAATTCGAAAATCCGGCCCGACAAAATTTAGATATTGTCATAGATTCATAATGCCACAATCAATTCAAGATTGCTTGAGAAATGTAGGAGATAGATTTTGAAAATTGTCATTTCGCATTTTTTGCCAACTTGTTGAAGTCACGTGACACGAAAAGAAAGCGAATATCGAAAATCCGGCCGACAAAATTTAGATATTGTCCATAGATTCATATGCCACAATCAAATTCAAGATTGCTGAGAAATGTAGGAGGAGATAGATTTTGAAAATCGTCATTTTCGCATGGAAATCGTCATTTTCGCATTTTTGCCAACTTTGAAGTCAGTGCACGAAAAACGAAAGCGATTCGAAAATCCGGCCCGATCAAATTTAGATATTGTCCCTAGATTCATATGCTGGCAATCAAATTCAAGATCGCTTGAGAAATGGCAGAGGAGATTAGAATTTGAAAATCGTCATTTTCGCACTTCAAAGGCTCGTGACTTGACCTTGACCTTCGTGACCTTGAAAGTCATACCATAGTGCACGTCTCATCGACCTCTATCAGGATCACTAATGACCAGATCTCGCGCTTCAACACTTCATTGTGGAACGGACAGGACGGACACGGAACGGACGAAACCCATATTACCCTTTCTCTCACCAATATTATTAGGTTAATGGAAATGACTAATGAGAACGACACTCTTCAAAACTTCACATAACAGACATGCCTCCGTCCACATTATTACATCATTATACATACTTGTACAAGTTTGATATTATATCCTTCAGCTGTTCACAAATATCACATTTTTTACCTGATAACTCCTGACCCTTTGACCTTATAATCTAAAAAAATTATGTATACAATCATTCAAACATGGACCAAGTTTGAGCTGGTATCCCTTTCAGCCGTTCTTAAGTTATTGCATGACAGAAAACCTATCACGGAAGCACGAGGCGGACAACACACTGACAACATGATGCCTCGCGGCAACTTTATGGCAGAGGCATAAAAAAACCCAGCAAGCGTGTGAATGATGGAATCATTTCAAGTTTGACAGCAATGGGGTTCGCAACATACTCATGATCAAATACACGTACCTGCAAGGCACCAAAACAAGGAGCGACAGGGAAACGCCGGCGGGGGGGGGGGGACGCGGGGGGCGGACGCGACGCGGGTACGCCGCAGGGGGACGCAGAGGGTAGGACCCGCGACGGGTACGCCGCGGGGGAAGCGACGAGGTAGCGCGCGGAGGGAGCCGCGAACGGGTTAGCGCGCGGGGGGACGCGACGGGTAGCGCCGCGGGGGACGCGAGCGGTAGCGCCGCGGGGGGACGCGAGGTAGCGCCGGGGGGGACGCGACGGGTAGCGCGGCGCGGGGTGCGACGCGACGGGTAGCGCCGCGGGACGGACGGAGCGCGCGGGGGGGACGCGACGGGTAGCGCCGCGGGGGGACAACGACGGGGGACCACGGGCGGTAGCGCCGCAGTGGCATCACGAGACAACAAGCGCTGCGAGTTGGCTCATTTCACCTCCACGTGCTTGGAACCGGTCCAGCTTGTCTCTCGAATCATCTGCTGCAAAACAAATTAAGAAAGTGAACGTGAAGTGCAACACATCATCTCGATGACAATCAAATACAAGTGTTAATGGAGTACAAACGATAAATTCATTTCTTGTAATAGAGGGGAGGACAAAACAGAAATGAACGTGACACCAGTGAGACAAAATAGGAAGTTGTACATTTGTATGTGGGTTTGTACCCTCTATACCTTAGACCCTTCAAGCCCCACCTCCCCCTCCTCCCCCAAGCCCTTGAGCCCCCAATATCCTTTGAGACCCTCAGAACCCAACCCTTAGACCCCCAAGGCCTTAAAATCCCTCAGATACCTAATACCCTTGAAGACTACCAAGACTGCAAGATCCAAATCCTGAAGAATCCAAGGCCTTAAATACTCCTCCTCTCTTCTTCTTCTTCTCTTCTTCTTTCGGCTAGCTCCCGTTAGGGGTCGCCACAGCGGATCAACCGTCTCCATTTCGCTCTATATCCTGCACATCTTCCATTGACACTTCCAACCACCCGCATGTCCACCTCACCGCATCCATGAACCTCTTTCTTTGGCCTTCCTCTCTCCTCCTGCCTGGCGGTCCATCTTCAACATCCTTCTCCCGATATACTCCGATCCCTCCTGTGCACATGTCCAAACCATCTCAATCTCGCCTCTCTCACTTTGTCTCCAAACCGTCCTACCTGCGCTGTCCCTCTAATATACTCATTCTTTGTCCTTCCATCCTCGTCACTCCAACGAGATCGCAGCATCTTTAACTCTGCCACCTCCAGCTCCGCTTCCTGTCTTTTTGTAGCGCCACGCCTCCAAACCATACAACATAAGCTGGTCTCACTACTGTTTATATACTTTCCCCTTCACTCTTGCAGCTACCCTTCGTCACAAATCACTCCTGCAACTCTTCTCCAACCACTCCATCCTGCCTGCACTCTCTTTTTCACTTCTCCCCACACTCTCCGTTACTTTGGACAGTTGATCCCAAGTATTTAACCATCCACCTTCCCACCTCAACTCCTTGCAACCGCCATACCACACCCTCCCTCTCATTTACGCACATGTACTCCGTCTTACTCCTACTGACTATCATTCCCCTTCTCTCCAGTGCGTACTCCACTCTCAAGGCTACCTCAGGCCTGCTCCTACTCTCCTACAGATCATGATGTCATCGCGAACATCATAGTCCATGGAGACGCCAGTCTGATCTCGTCGTCAACCTGTCTATCACCATTAAAAACAGGAAAGGCGTTAGAGTCGATCCTTGGTGCAATCCCACTTTTTACCTTAAACCGTTCCGTCATTCCTACCGCACACCTCCCGCTGCACACTGTCCTCATACATATCCTGCACGATCCTCACATACTTCTCCACCACTCCGACTTCCTCATACAATGCCACAACTCCTCTCTTGGCACCCCTATCATAAGCTTTTTCTAAATCTACAAACACACAATGAATCTCCTTCTGGCCTTCCCCTATACTTCTTCCATCAACATTCTCAAAGCAAACATCGCATCAGTGGTGCTCTTTCTGGCATAAACCCATATTGCTGCTCACAAATCGTCACTCTCCTCTCAACCTAGCTTCCACTACTCTTTCCCCACAACTTCATGGTGTGGCTTAACAACTTTATCCCTCTGTAAATTTCCACAGCTCTGCACATCACCTTGTTCTTGAAAATCGGAACCCAGTCACTTAATCTCCACTCCTCCGGCATCCTCTCACTTTCCAAGATTTTATTAAACAATCTGGTTACAACCCACTGCCATCTCTCCTAAGCATTCCATGCCTCACTGGTAGTCATCTGGGCCAACCGCCTTTCCACCTTCATAGCAGTCCTCACTTCATCCTTACTGATCCACCCACTTCCAGATTCACTATCTCCACCTCTTCCACCTTCCTCTCTCATTTTCTTCATTCATCAGCTCCTCAAAGTACTCCATCCACCTTCTCAACCACTCTCCTCGCTCATCAGCCCATTCCCAATTGCGTCCTTTATCAACCGAACCTGCAGCACATCCTTCCCAGCTCGGTCCCTCTGTCTTGCCAATCGGTATAACATCCTTTTCCCCTTCTTTTGTTATCCAACTTCTCAATAAGCTCGTCATAATGCCTTGTTTCTTCGGCCTTTATGCCACCGTCCTTTTTGCCTTTTTGCCGCCACTCCTGTGTACTCCTGTCTACTTTCTTCATCTCTCTGACTAATCCCACTTCCTTTTCGCCAACCCCTTCTTCCTATACCCTCGTACTTCTCGTTCCACCACCAAGTCTTCCTTATTCTTCCTTCCTCTGTCCAGATGTCACACCAAGTACCTTCTAGCTATCTCCCTCACACTTCTGCTGTAGTTGGCCCAATCATCCCACCCATCTTTACCACCATCCAACGGCCTGTCCTCACCCTCCTCCTAAATTACCGCGCAAACAGTCTCTCCTCTTCAGCCTTCCACCAACTGGTCCTTGGGTTCAGCCTCACTCTCTTCCTCAACCTCACCCTCTAAAGTCATCCTACAGACCACAATCGTGCTGTCGAGCTACACTTCTCTCCTGCCACCACCTTAGCAGTCGCTAATCTCTTTCACGGTTGCATCTCCCTTGCTTATAGGATTGTAATCCACCTGTGTGCACTTTCCTCCAACTCTTGTATGTCACCCTGTGTTCCCTCCTCTCTAAATACGGTATTTACCACTGCCCATTTCCATTCTTTTTTGCAAACTCTACCACCAATTTGCCCTTCCAAATTTCTCTTGTTGAGACCGTACCGACCCATCACCTTCCTCATCCTCTTTATTCCCCTTGCCCCAACACAGTGCAGGTCCAGTGAAATCTGCCTCAATCGCCCACTCTTTCATCCTTGATACACTCTTCCACCACTCATCTAACCATCAGATAGTTCTTCTTTATACTCCATCTCACACCCATATGTGGGGCATAGTGCACTGATGACATTTCATCGCCATTTCCCACCCTCTTCTAATTTCCAATACGCTTGCTACACCAGCTCATACACCTGCGGTAGACCACTCCTCCTCACCTCCAGATTATCCCTCCTTGACATAATGCTTCCTTCAGGATCTGAGCCCTCTCCGACACCATATTCTCCTCCCGATTCCACAGCCAGGGTAGAACAGTTTGAAACCACCTCCAATCTCCTAGCCTTACTCCCCTCCACTTGGTCTCTTGTACACACAGTATGTCCACCTTTCTTCTCTCCATCATATCAGCCCAACTCTTCGCCCTTTGCCAGTCAGTTCTCCAACATTCAGAGTTCCAATCTCCACCTCCAC
Organism: Eptatretus atami; assembly: GCA_035128595.1. Taxonomy (NCBI): domain Eukaryota; kingdom Metazoa; phylum Chordata; class Myxini; order Myxiniformes; family Myxinidae; genus Eptatretus; species Eptatretus atami. Next base: position 89,749,770 of record CM068965.1, on the reverse strand, counting down.
ACTTCTCCCTTCCCCTCTCCCACTGCCTCCGGACTCGCCTCTCCCGTCTCCTTCTCACTCCTTGCCCAGCAGTACCACAATTTCCAAACTGGTACCTGCTGACCACCAGTTCGTTACAGGAGGTGGCGTGCTCGTTTAGGATAACCCGCATTTTGGTCCGTCAGACCAATCCCCGGTATGAAATTCAGATTTTGTTTGTCCGCATATATGAGTTTGGCCAGTCGCAGTTTTTTACGCCGGATGCCCTTCTCTGACACTGCAACACCCTGGTCGCGTTTAGCACCAGCACAGGGATCATGGTACACCTATTCTAATCTCGAGTGGCTATCACCTGGGCCATCAGTTTCAAAGCTCGGTACTCATTTCACCGACCTCGGAAGGGGAGTCTGATCCAAATAATTTTAAAGCAATATATGTATTTGTATATTGTAATCAGTAACAAGAGCGCAAGTGTGCACAATATCCGCCCGAACAAGAAGGTATATACCACGGGTTGAGACATAATGTTGTAACTGCATTTCTGGCGAAACCGAATAAAATGGCTCTCATGTCTTTCAACACCATATTTATCTTTCAATTAGCGATTTGCAGAAATGGGAAATTTTCAGTTACAACATTATGTCTCTCAACCCGTGAAATATGGTGTTGAAAGACATGAGAGCCATTTTATTCAACCCACCAAAATGCAGTTACAACATTAATGTCTCTCACCCGCGATACAGAATTGTGCTACTACATGGAAAACAGCATCCTGGTTGCCATGGCAACTACTTTAGATGACGAACGTATGTCGGACACACCGTCTCCGCAGTCTGTGCCTATGTACCAAATATGAAACGTGAAAGTTGAAAACTTTGGGAGTTAGAGTGCGGACAGGAACGGATGGATGGACGGACGGACGGACGACAGGTATCACATTATACGCCCCGATATATATATATATATATATATATAATATTACAGGGATGTCAACAGAATATAGGAAAAAGTCTGAAGTGAGGGCGAAGCCCGAGGGGGGAACGAAGGGGTGTATCCCCCCTCGTCCAGAAAATTTTCTAATTCTAAGATAGCTTTGGATTGATTTGAAGCATCCAAAAAATGATTTTTATTGGGTTCCTATACTCACTCTAATCAAATAAAAAACCTTCAACTTAAGTCTGTTTTGTCATGTTTGTCAGACAAATCAGTCCTGCAATATCAAAGCAGTCAGCAGCATAACTCCTCCTGAATTGGTTTCCGTAACAATCACAATGTTTTAGAGCCAATGTCTAGAGTCGATAAACAAGTATTTACTAGTAAGTAGTCACAGTCAAACCAGATTTAAAAGGGAACAGCATTTGTGACAGAAACAAGAACACATCCGAGACAAGACAGGCTACTTCCTCATCAGATTCTTCTGATGGGCAAGTCTAGCAGTCTTTGCTGCCAGCATACTAAGTTCTTTCGCCTTCCTCTTAGTGGCACTAGTGGTGGTTCTCTGACTCAGAGCCATAGCTTCCAGTCTCTTTTTTCTCTCCTTGTCTCTTTTCAACTGAGCCTCTTTTTCCACCTTGTAGGCTGTGCGCATGTTTTTGACCGAGAGTAACATTAACCGGATCAAACTTTGGGTCATCCCTCTAAAAGTATCACTGCTGACTTTCCAGATGCCCTCAGTGAATATTTTACAGTCTGAATAGCACTGTATGTCTCCGGTGCAACTCTTGCTGTTTTGGATGATATAACGTCTCCCATGACATTGAAGGATCCTTCAACTTGGGGTCCATGGAAGCAAGACAGAAGTGCCTTCACAAGTTTACTTAGCGAGGTATACTTGTCCTTGTTGAAGACCTGGTTTGCCCACCACTCATCAATTCGCCATCCATCTTCTGGGGCAGCCAAGTTTGCATCTACATGGTACTGTCGTACTCAAGGTCATAGGCAACCTTCTCTTCCTCATTCAGACATTGGTCATCAAGTCTGGAAGTCGCAACATAAGCTTCACAGTCACATCATGGCCTCTACAGGTTGGGTCAATAGCTGATGCTGCACGGAGAATGGGATTCAGTATCGGCATCTTCTTCAAGAGGTACATCCCACATGTGCTAAAGGCTTCCTTCAGATTGGTTTTGAAGTCCTTGACAGTCGTGTTGGATGGATGTAGAAGTTCAAGATGGACTTTGCTTTTCCCATGAACATATCTTCAACATTCAACAAGTTTTGGGCATTCCCTGGGCCAACTTGCAGTGATTGTAGCCTTCTGTAGGACAGATCATTAATCACCTGGGGCTTCACATAGCAGGCTAGGACTCCTTCAGAAGACTACAGATCTCGTCATGGATTTTGTGAATCATGGGAGACCTTGTTTGGAACAGCACTACATACTTCTTGAGGAGAGGTAACACTGCAACATAAACCTCCAAGATGAGGCGCATCTTTTTTCTCACATAGAACAAACGATCCAAGATGTTCTGTTTGCGTTTCTTTCCATCTTCGGTCATATTCTTCTTCTCAAGAGTGGAATGTATTTCTCGGATTCTGGCCTGTGCAGTTTCAGTCACCAATTTCCTGTGATAGATTTCAGCCAACAGTGCTTGATATTGAGGGCGATGTGCCTTGGGTAAGAAGCCATAGTAGAAAACTGTGAGGGCATCAAGCTGACGCACAGTATCCACACTCAAGTCGTAGGCCGATAGCCAGCGATGGCTGATGAATCGTTCAGGCATGTTGAATTGGACATCAACGAGAGTACACACCTCCTGATACAGTTCTCTCAGATCAACAGACCATTTCATATCATTGTGAAGTAATGTGAATAATGACTCACACCAACCACCAAATGGTTTGCAAATACCTTTGCAGCATTATGTGCATGGTGGCAGGTGTCACCATCAATGTCTAACAAGTTGGGGCATTCTCTCCACGGATGCGAGTTTCAAAGCCAGTCTTGGAGCCACGCATGACGTTGCATGAATCCAAGAGCATAGACATCAAGTTGGTAAATGGAATGTCCTTTGCCTCAAACAATGCACAATCTCATCATGTAGAGATTTACTATCCATGTGGACTACATCAATAGATGCCAGATGTTCACCACAACCGTTTTGGTAGTTTCGCAGAAGTAACTCACGAGAATCGCAAGAATCCTTTTGGAGACTCTCAGAGGTAGACTCATCAATGTTCAGCGAGAAAAAGCACGTTCTCAACTGCTGCAGAGTCTCTTCCTCCAGTGTCTTTGCCAATCCATGCCTGGTCTTGTACGAGGCAGAACACGATTCATTGATAATAAGTCAGAGCCTTTGGGTCTTTAGTAAAGTTTTTGAATATTCGATCACTTTTGGCACCAGAGTAAATGGCAATGAATTTTCACAGACGAATCCACACACAATGCTTCAGCTGTTGTAACTCGATCCTGGACTGGTGCAACCGTTTTAGTGATGGTCTCGTTGTTAGCAGCTGTAACCGGCATTGACCTGAAAGAGGACATAAAATAGTCATGACGGCACCAGAGAAGTTTACCCAACTGGTGTCATGGCAATTCGAAATTCAAACATTCATTTTCCAAGGAAATATGAATGTTTTTGAAAGTCAAGCGATTAAGGAGTTATTGACAATTCGTGCAGCAATTTCTTCAGATTTTCCATTTATTCTGAACATTCAAAATTGAAATATCTCTGTTATTTGTGAAGGAATGACCCCAAACCACTTTCATTTGATAGCCAATATAAAAATTGCATTTATGATAAATTATCAAGAGTTCACCCCAATTGACCTTTAACCTTGACCTCTGAGCAGACCAGGCCAAAAAGGGGCCTAGCTAGGCACTGGGAACGACCAAAACACAGATGGTCCACCATGCCCACGTGCAGGCGTCGCAAAGATCGTTTGTTTAATGTTAGTTATATTTTTGCCGTACGTAATGGCGCTGCACTCGAGCACGTGTTCTAAGGCGCCAAAGGCCGTGGGCGTTATGATATAGGGGTTATGATAGGCTTTTTGGGCCGGGGAGGGGGCTTACCTGGAATACGATAATTTCTTTCACTGCCTTGGCAGCCTTCACATGTTTGCCGGTGGTGGATGCTTTGTTAAAACGACCGATCCCCGACTGCCGTAAGCCAACTCGGAGTTGCAGATAATACAAACAGCACGGCCAGCAGTCTTGAGTTTCCTCACGAACGTCCCACGATCTCGCCGTCATCGGCCTTTTTTCCCAGCCAGCCCATCGCCAAGGTTCTTTAAACGCGCTCTTATCAACACGATTAGCTTCCGATTCTAATGCAGGGTTGCGTTCACGATATCAGGTCGTTGATATGCAGACATGACGATTTAAATCACAATACCATGCACTGCCATGAATAGTACAAAACGAAACTAAGAGCCTACTATTATGGGATGCCAAAATCTTCTAACCAATCACGGTACTCACACGGCCACGTGATACTCGAATGATCAGGTCTGCTGTTCCTAATATGGTCTAGGTACGAGCTGTAGTGAATGAGTTCATTCAATAAAAGATTGGCGGGATGTCGCGTAGCAACCTCGATGCTGGTTTTATCGCCGTGAATTGGACCGCTGATAGAGCGCGGGAAGTTTAGCGCATAAATTAACGATTCTCAGACAGCCGTATGGCATGCGTCTCGTCTGGACCGGGAGGCCGGGGCATGCCGCGTTTCGCCAGCGGCTTGTTCAGCGAACTTTCTGAGTTTTTGACTGAGCTCCCATAGTCTTTGCCCTACCCTGATAGAGAAGACCCTACCCCCCCCCCCCCATGATTTTTATTGCAAATCTGAACGAATCACAGGACCCAACTTGCGCAATGAAAAAGTCGGATTTCGCCTTCGCGGAAATTTGACATCCCGTATATATATATATATATATATATATTATATATATATATATATATATATATATATATATATATATATATATTAATCGGGCGTATAAAAAAGGTGGGTAGATAAAACATTAGAAGGAAAAAAAACTTGCACCAAAACTTTAACATTTTCACGCTCACGCTCAGGTACTGCTCACGCCGGGGGTATCGCTATAGCTCTCTGTTCTTCGAACAGGCGAGCTAAAATGAGAACGACACTCTTCAACTTCACGACATCAACAGACATGCCTCCGTCCACATTATTACTCATTATACATACTTGTACCAAGTTTGATATAAATCCCTTCAGCTGTTCACAAATTCACATTTTTACCTGAAATAACCTCTGACCTTTGACCTCATAATCTAAAAAATTTATGTTAACATCATTCACATACATGTACTAAGTTTGATCTGTATCCTTCAGCTGTTCTTAAGTTATTGCATGACAGAAAACCTATCACGGAAGCAGGGATGGACAACCCACTGACAACTTGAAAACATGATGCTCCGGCAACTTTATCGGCAGAGGCATAAAACAAAACCCAGCAACGGTGAATGATGGAATCATTTCAGTTTCAACAGCAATGGGGTTCGCAACATCTCTATCGGATCAAATACAGTACCCTGCACAAGGCACCCAAACAAAGGAGTGACAGGGAAAACCGCCACGGGTAGCGCTGCGGGGGGACGCGACGGGTAGCGCCGCAGGGGGGACGCGATGGGTAGCGCCGCGACGGGTAGCGCGGGGGGGACGCGACGGTAGGCGCGGGGGGACGCGACGGGTAGCGCCGCGGGGGGACGCGACGGGTAGCGCCAGGGGGGGACGCGACGGGTTGCGCCGCGGGGGAACACGGCGGTAGCTCCCTGCAAACAATCTGGATGAGCGTTTATAGCTGGGTCGGATTCAAGCCAAGACAGCTAGAGGAAATATGCATACGCAAAGTTAAGCTACCAGCCCGACATGCAAGTGATTGCCCTCTATCACTGCGCAATCAGTGCCCAGCATATCACAATACAGCGCTCATCACTGACAGAGGGTGTACATCACAAATTGGGCCTCATCTCGTTTACAATATTGCATGGGATGGTGACTCCACCCTCGGCCTCCTCTAAACAAAGGTCATCTTCCTCAGACGTGCTGCGAAAACCACTGGGAAGAGAGGAGAACTAATAAATAAAAATTACCCCGTGGGGAGTGACGGTCATCTCTGCGGAGAAATAATCCACAAGTTCTCATGTTCAGTTATGACGAAAGACTACTGCGCAGTTCTACTGCGCAGCTCGAATGCGCAGTTTGGTTAAAAGATGGACTCGGCATTTTGGCGCGCGTGCACGAAATTATATTTTGAAAATAAATGCCGACGTTTCCATTTCGGGTTTGAAACTTTGCACCTTCGGCGGAAAATGAATAAATATAATATACAAGGTCAGCTTGCTATGCAATGACACCATTCAACTTTTACCATGCCAGTAGAGAATATATAGCCTCCTGAAAGGTGGGCAGTTTTTTGCAAAGTTTGAAGTCACGTGGCAGAAAAACGAAAGTTGAAATTCGAAAATCCGGCCCGACAAAAATTTAGATATTGTCCATAGATCATAATGCCACAATCAAATTCAAGATTGCTTGAGAAATGTAGGAGATAGATTTTGAAAATTGTCATTTTCGCATTTTTTGCCAACTTTGAAGTCACGTGACACGAAAGAAAGCGAATATCGAAAATCCGGCCGACAAAATTTAGATATTGTCCCATAGATTCATATGCCACAATCAAATTCAAGATTGCTTGAGAAATGTAGGAGGAGATAGATTTTGAAAATCGTCATTTTCGCATGGAAATCGTCATTTTCGCATTTTTGCCAACTTTGAGTCAGTGCCACGGAAAACGAAAGCGATATGAAAATCCGGCCACGATCAAAATTTAGATATTGTCCCATAGATTCATATGCTGCAATCAAATTCAAGATCGCTTGAGAAATGGCAGAGGAGATAGAATTTGAAAATCGTCATTTTCGCACTTCAAAGGCCTCGTGACTTGACCTTGACCTTCGGTGACCTTGAAAGTCATACCATCGTGCACGTCTCATCGACTCTATCAGGATCACTAATGACCAGATCTCGCGCTTCAAACTTCATGTGGAACGGACGGACGGACAGCGGACGGACGAAACCCATATTACCCTTTCTCTCACCAATATTATTAGTTAATGGAAATGACTAATGAGAACGACATCTTCAAAACTTCACATCAACAGACATGCCTCCGTCCACATTATTACATCATTATACATACTTGTACCAAGTTTGATATTATTCCTTCAGCTGTTCACAAATATCACATTTTTTACCTGATAACTCCTGACCCTTTGACCTTATAATCTAAAAAAATTATGTATACAATCATTCAAACATGACCAAGTTTGAGCTGGTATCCCTTTCAGCCGTTCTTAAGTTATTGCATGACAGAAAACCTATCACGGAAGCACGAGGCGGACAACACACTGACAACATGATGCCTCCGGCAACTTTATGGCAGAGGCATAAAAAAACCCAGCAACGTGTGAATGATGGAATCATTTCAGTTTGACAGCAATGGGGTTCGCAACATACTCATGGATCAAATACACGTACCTGCAAGGCACCAAAACAAGGAGCGACAGGGAAACGCCGCGGGGGGGGGGGGCGCGGGGGAGCGACGCGACGGGGTACGCGCGCAGGGGGACGCAGAGGGAGGACGCCGCGACGGGTACGCCGCGGGGGGAAGCGACGAGTAGCGCGCGGAGGGAGCCGCGAACGGGTAGCGCGCGGGGGGACGCGACGGGTAGCGCCGCGGGGACGCGAGCGGGTAGCGCCGCGGGGGGACGCGGGTAGCGCCGGGGGGGACGCGACGGGTAGCGCCGCGAGGGGGACGCGACGGGTAGCGCCGCGGGACGCGACGGAGCGCGCGGGGGGACGCGACGGGTAGCGCCGCGGGGGGACAACGACGGCGGGACACGGCGGGTAGCGCCGCAGTGGCATCACGAGACAACAAGCGCTGCGAGTTGGCTCATTTCACCTCCAGTGCTTGGAACCGTCCAGCTTGTCTCTCGAATCATCTGCTGCAAAACAAATTAAGAAAGTGAACGTGAAGTGCAACACATCAATCTCGATGACAATCAAATCAGTGTTAATGGAGTACAAACCGATAAATTCCATTTCTTGTAATAGAGGGGAGGACAAAACAGAAATGAACGTGACCACCAGTGAGACAAAATAGGGAAGTTGTACATTTGTAGTGTGGGTTGTACCCTCTATACCTTAGACCTTCAAGCCCCACCTCCCCCCCCCTCCCCCAAGCCCTTGAGACCCCCAATATCTTTGAGACCTCAGAACCCAAACCCTTAAGACCCCCAGGCCCTTAAATCCCTCAGATACCTAATACCCTTGAAGACTACCAAGACTGCAAGATCCCAAAATCCTGAAGACATCCAAGGCCCTTAAAATACTCCTCCTCTTCTTCTTCTTCTTCTCTTCTTCTTTCGGCTAGCTCCCGTTAGGGGTCGCCACAGCGGATCAACGTCTCCATTCGCTCTATATCCTGCACATCTTCCATTGACACTTCCAACCACCCGCATGTCCACCTCACCGCATCCATGAACCCTTTCTTTGGCCTTCCTCTCTCCTCCTGCCTGGCGGTCCATCTTCAACATCCTTCTCCCGATATACTCCGATCCCTCCTGTGCACATGTCCAAACCATCTCAATCTCGCCTCTCTCACTTTGTCTCCAAACCGTCCTACCTGCGCTGTCCCTCTAATATACTCATTCTTTGTCCTTCCATCCTCGTCACTCCAACGAGATCGCAGCATCTTTAACTCTGCCACCTCCAGCTCCGCTTCCTGTCTTTTTGTAGCGCCACGCCTCCAAACCATACAACATAAGCTGGTCTCACTACTGTTTATATACTTTCCCCTTCACTCTTGCAGCTACCCTTCGTCACAAATCACTCCTGCAACTCTTCTCCAACCACTCCATCCTGCCTGCACTCTCTTTTTCACTTCTCCCCACACTCTCCGTTACTTTGGACAGTTGATCCCAAGTATTTAACCATCCACCTTCCCACCTTCAACTCCTTGCAACCGCCATACCACACCCTCCCTCTCATTTACGCACATGTACACCGTCTTACTCCTACTGACTATCATTCCCCTTCTCTCCAGTGCGTACTCCACTCTCAAGGCTACCTCAGGCCTGCTCCTACTCTCCTACAGATCATGATGTCATCGCGAACATCATAGTCCATGGAGACGCCAGTCTGATCTCGTCGTCAACCTGTCTATCACCATTAAAAACAGGAAAGGCTTAGAGTCGATCCTTGGTGCAATCCCACTTTTTACCTTAAACCGTTCCGTCATTCCTACCGCACACCTCCCGCTGCACACTGTCCTCATACATATCCTGCACGATCCTCACATACTTCTCCACCACTCCGACTTCCTCATACAATGCCACAACTCCTCTCTTGGCACCCCTATCATAAGCTTTTTCTAAATCTACAAACACACAATGAATCTCCTTCTGGCCTTCCCCTATACTTCTTCCATCAACATTCTCAAAGCAAACATCGCATCAGTGGTGCTCTTTCTGGCATAAACCCATATTGCTGCTCACAAATCGTCACTCTCCTCTCAACCTAGCTTCCACTACTCTTTCCCCACAACTTCATGGTGTGGCTTAACAACTTTATCCCTCTGTAAATTTCCACAGCTCTGCACATCACCTTGTTCTTGAAAATCGGAACCCAGTCACTTAATCTCCACTCCTCCGGCATCCTCTCACTTTCCAAGATTTTATTAAACAATCTGGTTACAACCCACTGCCATCTCTCCTAAGCATTCCATGCCTCACTGGTAGTCATCTGGGCCAACCGCCTTTCCACCTTCATAGCAGTCCTCACTTCATCCTTACTGATCCACCCACTTCCAGATTCACTATCTCCACCTCTTCCACCTTCCTCTCTCATTTTCTTCATTCATCAGCTCCTCAAAGTACTCCATCCACCTTCTCAACCACTCTCCTCGCTCATCAGCCCATTCCCAATTGCGTCCTTTATCAACCGAACCTGCAGCACATCCTTCCCAGCTCGGTCCCTCTGTCTTGCCAATCGGTATAACATCCTTTTCCCCTTCTTTTGTATCCAACTTTCTCATACAGCTCGTCATAATGCCTTGATTTCTTCGGCCTTTGCCACCTCTCTTTTTGCCTTTTTTGCCGCCACTCCTTGTACTCCTGTCTACTTTCTTCATCTCTTACTTATCCCACTTCCTTTTTCGCCAACCCCTTTCTTCCTATACTTCCTCGTACTTCTCGTTCCACCACCAAGTCTCCTTATTCTTCCTTCCTCTGTCCAGATGTCACACCAAGTACCTCTAGCTATCTCCCTCACCACTTGCTGCTGTAGTTGGCCCAATCATCCCACCCCATCTTTACCACCACTCCAACGGCCTGTCCTCACCCTCCTCCCTAAATTCCGCGCACAGTCTCTCCTCTTCAGCCTTCCACCACTGGTCCTTGGGTTCAGCCCTCACTCTCTTCCTCAACTCACCTCTAAAAGCATCCTAACAGAACCACAATGTGCTGTCGAGCTACACTCTTCCTGCCACCACCTTACAGTCGCTAATCTCTTTCCACGGTTGCATCTCCTTGCTTATAGATGTAATCCACCTGGTGGTGCACTTTCCTCCAACTCTTGTATGTCACCCTGTGTTCCCTCCTCTCTAAATACGTATTTTACCCACTGCCATTTCCATTCTTTTTGCAAACTCTACCACCATATTGCCCTTCCACAATTTCTCTTGTTGAGACCGTACCGACCCATCACCTTCCTCATCCTCTTTATTCCCCTTCCCCAACACATGCAGTCTGAAATCTGCTCCAAATCACCCACTCTTTCATCCTTGGATACACTCTTCCACCAACTCATCTAAGCCACTCCAGACACTTCTTCTTTATACTCCATCTCACACCCCATATGTGGGGCATACGTAGCAACTGATGCAATGTTCATTCCCATTTCCACCCTCTTCAATTTCCGATACCTTGCTAACCAGCTCAATACACATGGGTAGACCACTCTCTTCCTCACCTCCAGATTACCCTCTGACATAATGCTTCCTTGCAGGATGCTGAGGACCCTCTCGGACACCATTTCTCCTCCCAGTCACACAGCCAGGGTAGAACAGTTTGAAACCACCTCCAATGCTCCTAGCCTTACTCCCCCTCCACTTGTCTCTGTACACACAGTATGTCCACCTTTCTTCTCTCCACTCATATCAGCCCAACTCTTCGCCCTTTGCCAGTCATCTCCAACATTCAGAGTTCCAATCTCCACCTCCACATCTTCTACCCTTCCCCTCTCCCACTTGCCTCCGGACTCGCCTCCCGTCTCCTTCTCCTTCCTTGCCCAGCAGTACCAATTTCACTGGTACCTGCTGACCACCGTGGGTTACAAGGCGTGGCGGTGTTTAGGATACCCGCATTTGGCCGTCGACCTTGATCCCGTATGAAATTCGATTTTGTTGTCCGCATAATGGTGTTTGAGCAGTGTGCAGAGTTTTTACGCCGGATGCCCTTCTCTGACCTGCACACTCCTGGCTCGCTGTATTACACACAGCACAGGGATCTATGGTACACCTATTCTAACTCCGAGGGCTATACACCGGGCCACTAGTTTCGAATCTCGGTACTCATTCACCGACCTCGGAAGGGG
>CM068965.1:89713433-89732668 GCA_035128595.1 Eptatretus atami | reverse complement strand
TATGTCGCGACACACGTCTCCGCAGTCTGTGCCTATGTACCAAATATGAAACGTGAAAGTTGAAAACTTTGGGAGTTAGAGTGCGGACAGGAACGGATGGATGGACGGACGGACGGACGACAGGTATCACATTATACGCCCCGATATATATATATATATATATATACAGGGATGTCAACAGAATATAGGAAAAAGTCTGAAGTGAGGGCGAAGCCCGAGGGGGGAACGAAGGGGTGTATCCCCCTCGTCCAGAAAATTTTCTAATTCTAAGATAGCTTTGGATTGATTTGAAGCATCAAAAAATGATTTTTATTGGTTCCTATACTCACTCTAAATCAAAATAAAACCTTCAACTTAAGTCTGTTTTTGTCATGTTTGTCAGACAAATCAGTCCTGCAATATCAAAGCAGTCAGCAGCATAACTCCTCCTGAATTGGTTTCCGTAACAATCACAATGTTTTAGAGCCCAATGTCTAGAGTCGATAAACAAGTATTTACTAGTAAGTAGTCACAGTCAAACCAGATTTAAAAGGGAACAGCATTTGTGACAGAAACAAGAAACACATCGAGACAAGACAGGCTACTTCCTCATCAGATTCTTCTGATGGGCAAGTCTAGCAGTCTTTGCTGCCAGCATACTAAGTTCTTTCGCCTTCCTCTTAGTGGCACTAGTGGTGGTTCTCTGACTCAGAGCCATAGCTTCCAGTCTCTTTTTTCTCTCCTTGTCTCTTTTCAACTGAGCCTCTTTTTCCACCTTGTAGGCTGTGCGCATGTTTTTGACCAGAGTAACATTAACCGGATCAAACTTTGGGTCATCCCTCTTAAAGTATTCCACTGCTGACTTTCCAGATGCCCTCAGTGAATATTTTACAGTCTGAATAGCACTGTATGTCTCCGGTGCAACTCTTGCTGTTTTGGATGATATAACGTCTCCCATGACATTGAAGATCCTTCAACTTGGGGTCCATGGAAGCAGACAGAAGTGCCTTCACAAGTTTACTTAGCGAGGTATACTTGTCCTTGTTGAAGACCTGGTTTGCCACCACTCATCAATTCGCCATCCACTTCTGGGGCAGCCAAGTTTGCATCTACATGGTACTGTCGTACCTCAAGGTCATAGGCAACCTTCTCTTCCTCATTCAGACATTGGTCATCAAGTCTGGAAGTCGCAACATAAGCTTCACAGTCACATCATGGCCTCTACAGGTTGGGTCAATAGCTGATGCTGCACGGAGAATGGGATTCAGTATCGGCAATCTTCTTCAAGAGGTACATCCCACATGTGCTAAAGGCTTCCTTCAGATTGGTTTTGAAGTCCTTGACAGTCGTGTTGGATGGATGTAGACAGTTCAAGATGACTTTGCTTTTCCCATGAACATATCTTCAACATTCAACAAGTTTTGGGCATTCCCTGGGCCAACTTGCAGTGATTGTAGCCTTCTGTAGGACAGATCATTAATCACCTGGGGCTTCACATAGCAGGCTAGGAACTCCTTCAGAAGACTACAGATCTCGTCATGGATTTTGTGATCATGGGAGACCTTGTTTGGAACAGCACTACATACTTCTTGAGGAGAGGTAACACTGCAACATAAACCTCCAAGATGAGGCGCATCTTTTTTCTCACATAGAACAAACGATCCAAGATGTTCTGTTTGCGTTTCTTTCCATCTTCGGTCATATTCTTCTTCTCAAGAGTGGAATGTATTTCTCGGATTCTGGCCTGTGCAGTTTCAGTCACCAATTTCCTGTGATAGATTTCAGCCAACAGTGCTTGATATTGAGGGCGATGTGCCTTGGGTAAGAAGCCATAGTAGAAAACTGTGAGGGCATCAAGCTGACGCACAGTATCCACACTCAAGTCGTAGGCCGATAGCCAGCGATGGCTGTATGAATCGTTCAGGCATGTTGAATTGGACATCAACGAGAGTACACACCTCCTGATACAGTTCGCTCAGATCAACAGACCATTTCATATCATTGTGAAGTAATGTGAATAATGACTCACACCAACCACCAAATGTTTGCAGAATACCTTTGCAGCATTATGTGCATGGTGGCAGGTGTCACCATCAATGTCTAACAAGTGTGGGGCATTCTCTCCACGGATGCGAGTTTCAAAGCCAGTCTGGAGCCACGCATGACGTTGCATGAATCCAAGAGCATAGACATCAAGTTGGTAAATGGAATGTCCTTTGCCTCAAACAATGCAACAATCTCATCATGTAGAGATTTACTATCCATGTGGACTACATCAATAGATGCCAGATGTTTCACCACAACGTTTTGGTAGTTTCGCAGAAGTAACTCACGAGAATCGCAAGAATCCTTTTGAGACTCTCAGAGGTAGACTCATCAATGTTCAGCGAGAAAAAGCACGTTCTCAACTGCTGCAGAGTCTCTTCCTCCAGTGTCTTTGCCAATCCATGCCTGGTCTTGTACGAGGCAGACACACGATTCATTGATAATAAGTCAGAGAGCCTTTGGGTCTTTAGCTAAAGTTTTTGATAATTCGATCACTTTTGGCACCAGAGTAAATGGCAATGAATTTTCACAGACGAATCCACACACAATGCTTCAGCTGTTGTAACTCGATCCTGGACTGGTGCAACCGTTTTAGTGATGGTCTCGTTGTTAGCAGCTGTAACCGGCATTGAACCTGAAAGAGGACATAAAATAGTCATGACGGCACCAGAGAGTTTACCCAACTGGTGTCATGGCAATTCGAAATTCAAACATTCATTTTCCAAGGAAATATGAATGTTTTTGAAAGTCAACGATTAAGGAGTTATTGACAATTTCGTGCAGCAATTTCTTCAGATTTTCCATTTATTCTGAACATTCAAAATTGAAATATTCTGTTATTTTGTGAAGGAATTGACCCCAAACCACTTTCATTTGATAGCCAATATAAAATTGCATTTATGATAAATATCAAGAGTTCACCCCAATTGACCTTTAACCTTGACCTCTGAGCAGACCAGGCCAAAAAGGGGCCTAGCTAGGCACTGGGAACAAGACCAAAACACAGATGGTCCACCATGCCCACGTGCAGGCGTCCGCAAAGATCGTTTGTTAATGTTAGTTTATATTTTTGCCGTACGTAATGGCGCTGCACTCGAGCACGTGTTCTAAGGCGCCAAAGGCCGTGGGCGTTATGATATAGGGGTTATGATAGGCTTTTTGGGCCGGGAGGGGGCTTACCTGGAATACGATAATTTCCTTTCACTGCCTTGGCAGCCTTCACATGTTTGCCGGTGGTGCATGCTTTGTTAAAACGACCGATCCCCGACTGCCGTAAGCCAACTCGGAGTTGCAGATAATACAAACAGCACGGCCAGCAGTCTTGAGTTTCCTCACGAACGTCCCACGATCTCGCCGTCATCGGCCTTTTTCCCAGCCAGTCCCATCGCCAACGGTTCTTTAAACGGCTTCCTATCAACACGATTAGCTTCCGATTCTAATGCAGGGTTGCGTTCAACGATATCAGGTCGTTGATATGCAGACATGACGATTTAATCACAATACCATGCACTGCCATGAATAGTACAAAACGAAACTAAGAGCCTACTATTATGGGATGCCAAAATCTTCTAACCAATCACGGTACTCACACGGCCACGTGATACTCGAATGATCAGGTCATGCTGTCCTAATATGGTCTAGGTACGAGCTGTAGTGAATGAGTTCATTCATAAAAGATTGGCGGGGATGTCGCGTAGCAACCTCGATGCTGGTTTATCGCCGTGAAATTGGACCGCTGATAGAGCGCGGGAAGTTTAGCGCATAAATTAACGATTCTCAGACAGCCGTATGGCATGCGTCTCGTCTGGACCGGGAGGCCGGGGCATGCCGCGTTTCGCCAGCGGCTTGTTCAGCGAACTTTCTGAGTTTTTGACTGAGCTTCCCATAGTCTTTGCCCCTACCCTGGATAGAGAAGACCCCTACCCCCCCCCCCCCCCCATGATTTTTATTGCAAATCTGAACGAATCACAGGACCCAACTTGCGCAATGAAAAAGTCGGATTTCGCCTTCGGCGGAAATTTGACATCCCGTATATATATATATATATATATATATATATATTATATTATATATATATATATATATATATATAATATATCGGGCGTATTAAAAAGTGTGGTAGATAAAAACATTAGAAAGGAAAAAATAACTTGCACCAAAAACTTTAACATTTTCACGCTCACGCTCAGGCTGACGCTCACGCCGGGGGTATCGCTATAGCTCTCTGTTCTTCGAACAGGCGAGCTAAAAATGAGAACGACACTCTTCAACTTCACGACATCAACAGACATGCCTCCGTCCACATTATTATCATTATACATACTTGTACCAAGTTTGATATAAATCCCTTCAGCTGTTCACAAATATCACATTTTTACCTGAAATAACCTCTGACCTTTGACCTCATAATCTAAAAAATTTATGTTACATCATTACACATACATGTACTAAGTTTGACTTGTATCCTTCAGCTGTTCTTAAGTTATTGCATGACAGAAAACCTATCACGAAGCAGGGATGGACAACCACACTGACAACTTGAAAACATGATGCCTCCGGCAACTTTATCGGCAGAGGCATAAAACAAAACCCAGCAACGGTGAATGATGGATCATTTCAGTTTCAACAGCAATGGGGTTCGCAACATCCTCATCGGTCAAATACAGTACCCTGCACAAGGCACCCAAACAAAGGAGTGACAGGAAAACCGCCACGGGTAGCGCTGCGGGGGGACGCACGGGTAGCGCCGCAGGGGGACGCGATTAGCGCCGCGACGGGTAGCGCCGCGGGGGGACGCGACGGGTAGCGCCGCGGGGGGACGCGACGGGTAGCGCCGCGGGGGACGCGACGGGTAGCGCCACGGGGGGGACGCGACGGGTTGCGCCGCGGGGGGACACGGCGGGTAGCTCCCTGCAAAACATCTGGATGAGCGTTTATAGCTGGGTCAGGATTCAAGCCAAGACAGCTAGAGGGAAATATGCATACCGCAAAAGTTAAGCTACCAGCCCGACATGCAAGTGATTGCCCTCATCACTGCGCAATCAGTGCCCAGCATATCACAATACAGCGCTCATCACTGACAGAGGGTGTACATCACAAATTGGGCCTCATCTCGTTTACAAATATTGCATGGATGGTGACTCACCACCTCGGCCTCCTCTAAACAAAGGTCCATCTTCCTCAGACGTGCTGCGAAAACCACCTGGAAGAGAGGAGAACTAAATAAATAAAAATTACCCCCGTGGAGTGACGGTCATCTCTGCGAGAAATAATCCACAAGTTCTCAATGTTCAGTTATGACCGAAGACTACTGCGCAGTTCTACTGCGCAGCTCGAACTGCGCAGTTTGGTTAAAGATGACTCGGCATTTTGGCGCGCGTGCACGAAATTATATTTTGAAAATAAATGCCGACGTTTCCATTTCGGGTTTTGAAACTTTTGCACCTTCGGCGGAAAATGTATAAAATATAATATACAAGGTCAGCTGCTATGCAATGACACCATTCACTAACTTTTACCATGCCCAGTAGAGAATATATAGCCTCCTGAAGGTAGGGCAGTTTTTGCAAAGTTTGAAGTCACGTGACGCGAAAACGAAAGTGAAATTCGAAAATCCGGCCCGACAAAATTTAGATATTGTCCATAGATCATAAGCCACAATCAAATTCAAGATTGCTTGAGAAATGTAGGAGATAGATTTTGAAAATTGCATTTTCGCATTTTTTGCCAACTTTGAAGTCACGTGACACGGAACGAAAGCGAATATCGAAAATCCGGCCCGACAAAATTTAGATATTGTCCATAGATTCATATGCCACAATCAAATTCAAGATTGCTTGAGAAATGTAGGAGGAGATAGATTTTGAAAATCGTCATTTTCGCATGGAAATCGTCATTTTCGCATTTTTTGCCAACTTTGAAGTCACGTGACACGAAAACGAAAGCGAATATCGAAAATCCGGCCCGATCAAAATTTAGATATTGTCCCATAGATTCATATGCTGCAATCAAATTCAAGATCGCTTGAGAAATGGCAGAGGAGATAGAATTTGAAAATCGTCATTTTCGCAACTTCAAAGGCCTCGTGACCTTGACCTTGACCTTCGGTGACCTTGAAAGTCATACCATCGTGCACGTCTCATCGACCTCTATCAGGATCACTAATGACCAGATCTCGCGCTTCAACTTCATTGTGAACGGACGGACGGACAGACGGCGACGGAACCCATATTACCCTTTCTCTCACCAAATTATTAGGTCATTGGAAATGACCTAATGAGAACGACACTCTTCAAAACTTCACATCAACAGACATGCCTCGTCCACATTATTACATCATTATACATACTTGTACCAAGTTTGATATTAATCCCTTCAGCTGTTCACAAATATCACATTTTTACCTGAAATAACCTCTGACCTTTGACCTTATAATCTAAAAAAATTATGTATACATCATTATACAAACATGGACCAAGTTTGACTGGTATCCCTTCAGCCGTCTTAAGTTATTGCATGACAGAAAACCTATCACGGAAGCACGGACGGACAACCACACTGACAACATGATGCCTCCGGCAACTTTATCGGCAGAGGCATAAAAAAAACCCAGCAACGGTGAATGATGGAATCATTTCAGTTTGAACAGCAATGGGTTCGCAACATACTCATCGGATCAAATACAGTACCCTGCACAAGGCACCCAAAACAAAGGAGCGACAGGGGAAACCGCCGCGGGGGGGGGGGGGACGCGACGGGTAGCGCCGCAGGGGGACGCGATGGTAGGCCGCGACGGGTAGCGCCGCGGGGGACGCGACGGGTAGCGCCGCGGGGGGAAGCGACGGGTAGCGCCGCGGGGACGCGACGGGTACGCCGCGGGGGGACGCGACGGTAGCGCCGCGGGGGACGCGACGGGTAGCGCCGCGGGGGGACGCGACGGTAGCGCGCGGGGACGCGCGGGTAGCCGAGGGGACGCGACGTAGCGCCGCGGGGGACGCGACGGGTAGCGCCGCGGGGGACGCGACGGGTAGCGCCGCGGGGGGACACGACGGGGGGACACGGCGGGTAGCGCCGCAGTGGCATCACGAGACAACAAGCGCTGCGAGTTGGCTCATTTCACCTCCACGTGCTTGGAACCCGTCCAGCTTGTCTCTCGAATCATCTGCTGCAAAACAAATTAAGAAAGTGAACGTGAAGTGCAACACATCAATCTCGATGACAATCAAATACAAGTGTTAATGGAGTACAAAACGATAAAATTCCATTTCTTGTAATAGAGGGGAAGGACAAAACAGAAATGAACGTGACCACCAGTGAGACAAAATAGGAAGTTGTACATTTGTAGTGTGGGTTGTACCCCTCTATACCTTTAGACCCTTCAAGCCCCACCTCCCCCCCTCCCCCAAGGCCCTTGAGACCCCCAATATCCTTTGAGACCCTCAAGAACCCAAAACCCTTAAGACCCCAAGGCCCTTAAAATCCCTCAAGATACATAATACCCTTGAAAACTACCAAGACTGCAAGATCCCAAAATCCTGAAGACATCCAAGGCCCTTAAAATACTCTCCTCTCTTCTTCTTCTTCTTCTTCTCTTCTTCTTCGGCTAGCTCCCGTTGGGGTCGCCACAGCGGATCAACCGTCTCCATTTCGCTCTATCCTGCACATCTTCCATTGACACTCCAACCACCCGCATGTCCACCTCACCGCATCCATGAACCTCTTCTTTGGCCTTCTCTTCTCCTCCTGCCTGGCGGCTCCATCTTCAACATCCTTCTCCCGATATACTCCGCTTCCCTCCTGTGCACATGTCCAAACCATCTCAATCTCGCCTCTCTCACTTTGTCTCCAAACCGTCCTACCTGCGCTGTCCCTCTAATATACTCATTCCTTGTCCTGTCCATCCTCGTCACTCCCAACGAAATCGCAGCATCTTTAACTCTGCCACCTCCAGCTCCGCTTCCTGTCTTTTTGTAAGCGCCACCGCCTCCAAACCATACAACATAGCTGGTCTCACTACCGTCTCTTATATACTTTCCCCTTCACTCTTGCAGCTACCCTTCCGTCACAAATCACTCCTGCAACTCTTCTCCAACCACTCCATCCTGCCTGCACTCTCTTTTTCACTTCTCTCCCACACTCTCCGTTACTTTGGACAGTTGATCCAAGTATTTAAACCCATCCACCTTCCCCACCTCAACTCCTTGCAACCGCACCATACCACCACCCTCCCTCTCATTTACGCACATGTACTCCGTCTTACTCCTACTGACTATCATTCCCCTTCTCTCCAGTGCGTACCTCCACCTCTCAAGGCTCACCTCAGCCTGCTCCCTACTCTCCCTACAGATCATGATGTCATCCGCGAACATCATAGTCCATGGAGACGCCAGTCTGATCTCGTCCGTCAACCTGTCTATCACCATTAAAAACAGGAAAGGGCTTAGAGTCGATCCTTGGTGCAATCCCACTTTTACCTTAAACCGGTCCGTCATTCCTACCGCACACCTCACCGCTGTCACACTGTCCTCATACATTCCTGCACGATCCTCACATACTTCTCCACCACTCCCGACTTCCTCATACAATGCCACAACTCCTCTCTTGGCACCCTATCATAAGCTTTCTCTAAATCTACAAACACACAATGAACTCCTTCTGCCTTCCCTATACTTCTCCATCAACATTCTCAAAGCAAACATCGCATCAGTGGTGCTCTTTCCTGGCATAAACCCATATTGCTGCTCACAAATCGTCACCTCTCCTCTCAACCTAGCTTCCACTACTCTTTCCCACAACTTCATGGTGTGGCTTAACAACTTTATCCCTCTGTAATTTCCACAGCTCTGCACATCACCCTTGTTCTTGAAAATCGGAACCAGTACACTTAATCTCCACTCCTCCGGCATCCTCTCACTTTCCAAGATTTTATTAAACAATCTGGTTAACAACCCCACTGCCATCTCTCCTAAGCACTTCCATGCCTCCACTGGTACGTCATCTGGGCCAACCGCCTTTCCACCCTTCATAGCAGTCCTCACTTCATCCTTACTGATCCACCCCACTTCCAGATTCACTATCTCCACCTCTTCCAACCTTTCCTCTCTCATTTTCTTCATTCATCAGCTCCTCAAAGTACTCCATCCACCTTCTCAACACACTCTCCTCGCTCATCAGCACATTCCCAATTGCGTCCTTTATCACCCGAACCTGCAGCACATCCTTCCAGCTCGGTCCCTCGTTCTTGCCAATCGGTATAAATCCTTTTCCCCTTCTTTTGTATCCAACTTCTCATACAGCTCGTCATATGCCTTGTTCTTGGCCTTTGCCACCTCTCTTTTTGCCTTTTGCCGCCACTCCTTGTACTCCTGTCTACTTTCTTCATCTCTCTGACTATCCCACTTCCTTTTCGCCAACCCCTTCTTCCTATTACTTTCCTGTACTTCCTCGTTCCACCACCAAGTCTCCTTATCTTCCTTCCTCTGTCCAGATGTCACACCAAGTACCTTCCTAGCTATCTCCCTCACCACTTCTGCTGTAGTTGCCCAATCATCCCACCCATCTTTACCACCATCCAACGCCTGTCTCACCTCCTCCTAAATTCCGCGCAACAGTCTTCCTCCTTCAGCTTCCACCAACTGGTCCTTGGTTCAGCCCTCACTCTCTTCCTCAACCTCACCTCTAAAGTCATCCTACAGACCACAATCGATGCTGTCGAGCTACACTCTCCTGCCACCACCTTACAGTCGCTAATCTCTTTCAGGTTGCATCTCCTGCTTAAGATGTAATCCACCTGTGTGCACTTTCCTCCACTCTTGTATGTCACCCTGTGTTCCTCCTTCTTGAAATACGTATTTACCACTGCCATTTCCATTCTTTTTGCAAACTCTACCACCATTTGCCCTTCCACATTTCTCTTGTTGAGACCGTACCGACCCATCACCTCCTCATCCTCTTTATTCCCTTCCCCAACATGCCCATTGAAATCTGCTCCAATCACCACTCTTTCATCCTTGATACACTCTCCACCACTTCATCTAACTCACTCCAGAATCTTCTTTATACTCCATCTCACACCCCATATGTGGGGCATATGCACTGATGATTCATCATCACCCCTTCAATTTCCAACTCTACACACTCATCCACTCGTCAGACACTCTCCTCACCTCCAATACCCTCTGACATAATCTTCCTTCAGGATTACCCCGACACCATTTCTCCTCCCATCACAACCAGGTAGAACAGTTTGAAACCACCTCCAATGCTCCTAGCCTTACTCCCCCTCCACTTGGTCTCTTGTACACACAGTATGTCCACCTTTCTTCTCTCCATCATATCAGCCAACTCTCGCCCTTTGCCAGTCATCCCAACATTCAGAGTTCCAACTCTCACCTCCACACTTCTACCCTTCCCCCTCTCCCACTGCCTCCGGACTCGCCTTCCCCGTCTCCTTCTCCTCCTTCGCCCAGCAGTAGCACAATTTCCACTGGTACCCTGCTGACCACCGGTACGGTGGCGTCGTTGGATACCCCGGCCTCGACCATCCGGTATGGAAATTCGTTTTGTTGTCCGCATAATGATTTGGCATAGTTTTTACGCCGGATGCCCTTCCTGACGCAACCCTGGTCGCCTCTTACGACACACAGGGATATGGTACACCTATTCTAACCGGGGCATACACCGGGCCCAGTTCAACTGGTACTCATTTCACCGACCTCGGAAGGATGACAGGCTGAGTCAACCCCCTGGTGTTTTCGACTTGGTTTTTGTTTTTTTATATATATATTAATTCAGTGTCCCAACGGGGTTGAACTCAGGCCTTTGGTGTCCCAAGCCACTGCCCTAACCACTTGCGCCAAACACCAGGCTCTCAAGGCCCTTAAAATACCTAGACTTTTTTATTTTTTTTTTTACCTTAAAAATTTTTACACTTAAAATAAAAAGGCCCTAAAAATACCTAGAATCCTTTGTGTGTGTTTTTAACCCATCGAGGAGAACGGTTTTTAACCCATCGAGGAGAACGATTGTGAAATACATATTCCCGTCTGGAATATACAACCCCTGATGAGATTCTAAAAGCGATTTTGGAGCATTTAACCCATGAAAAAACATGTTATCATCCTCATGGAGCATGTGTTATCCCTCAATAACAAAATACTAACACATCCACAGAGCTAATAATTTCTGCATGAGTTCCCCAGCAGAGACTTACAAACTTACAATTTGGAAAACAATTGTAGTTCAATAGAAACCACACTTACAAAAGGCTCATTCGATGGTGTTCAATCAAAGCTGAATGTCAAATAATTAAATAAATAAATATCCCTATTAAATGAAGGGAGATTTATTTTTGAAGATCATGTAAACCAGTGTTTCTCAAGGTGGGGCGCACGCCCCACCGGTGGGGCGTGGCAATATTTTGGTGGGGCATGATGATCAGAATTAATGAATCAATATATGATCGCTTTCATAGCTTTGCTATGAGTTCCCTTCTTGGTTGACTCAGCCATTTCTGGTGGATTTATCTGAAGTACCAGAGCAATACAAGAGGAGTTATGCGAGTTGCAACAAGATGAGTCTGTCAAAACCTTTTCAAGATCAAAGGAACCATGAATGAGTGGCTTTCTGAGGAGAGCGAAAAAGAAATACCCAAACTCGACTACTTTGGCAAGGGAAGTATTGTAAAATTTTCCATCATCTTAATTTAAGTCTAATGTGGATTTAGTGTTGTTACCGATTTGCTGCAAGCTAAGAGAAATCGACTGGAAATTACAAAATGTGGTGGTTTAAGGCTAAAACTGACAAAATCGGTTCCTCGAATCAAACAAATCTGTAGCCAGCGTCAAGGGCAGGGCTCCCATTGACGTGAGTCGCATTTGAATAAAATTTGCAATAAAGTTTCAATAAAGCCTTTTGAATACATATGTAGTATATCCTGTCGTGTCTTCAATCAGGGTGGGGTGTACGATTTTTTTGAAAATCAAAGTGGGGCGTGGGACAAAAAAGGTTGAGAAACACTGATGTAAACAATTCAGCAAACTCTGTTGAGACAAATAGAACCACGCATCAGTACAGCATAAAGTGAAGTTAAGTTAACCGCAATCCACAAAGTGAAGTTAAGTTAACAGCAATCCACAAAGTGAAGTTAAGTTAACCACAATCCACAAAGTGAAGTTAAGTTAACCACAATCCACAAAGTTAACACCTCAAGGGAAAAATATGGTTAGGGGAACCAATTCTAAAATTTAGACCTTTTTTGCCTAAACTAGTCATAAAAATAGGTGCAATACCCCTGGGCACTCACCTGGTCGCAGCTGGATAAGAAAACCAGGGAACCACTGGTAGGCACGGATAACCCACAAAATATTTCATGGAGAATAAAGTAAATAACTATGGATTTTATTTATTTTAATGCAATGAACAAACTTTGGTACATCACGGGTGATGAAGGTTGTGGTGACGTTTCATCAAAACCGTGTGTGTAGTTTCAAAGAAGAAGTTGCAAATGTTTGTGCACGGACGGACGACGCGTCGTCCCACAAGCTCCCCAGAACTACGTTGCAGGTGAGCTAACAAAGAAAGACGAAGACGAAGACGATGATTGGCGTTGGAGGTTATTGAGATGACATCGAGATTCCTTGCAACAAGATGAGTCTGTGAAAACTCATTTCAAGATCAAAGGAACCATGATGTGGCTGTCTGAGGAGAGCGAAAAAGAAATACGCGACGGGTAGCGTCATTAGGGTCATCAGACTTTGTGAAGGAGGTGATCTTTGCTTTGTCTTGTTCTGCATGTCCACATAGTCCTCGGGAGCCTGGTGTTGGCTCAGTGGTTAGGGTGGCAGCTTGGGATCCTAGGGTCCTGAGGTCAAGCCCTGTTGTCCGCTGAATTAATACACCAGGGGGTTGACTCAGCCTGTCATCCTTCCGAGGTCGGCAAAATGAGTACCAGTTCCAGTGTGTGTACTGGCAGAGTGGCACTGCATCAGCGACACAGTTGCGCTTCAAGAAATGATAGCTACCCCAGCAGCTAAGCTGCCATACGACCACCACCACCACCACCACATAGTCCTCCATATAAGGTGCCATGACAGCGTCCATCTTGCGCTTGAATTTCAAACACCTCTCCATGAAGACGAGTGAAAACCTCGAAAGATATGTGCCTCATCTGCTTCATCCCAAGTGTTCTCCTTCACGTTCCTCATCTCTATCTTATTTCTCCCCTCCTCGCTTCAAAACAAACATTTTCCCTCGGTGGGAAAAATTAATAAATCAATACATTTTAAGCAATTATTAAAATCACAAACTCATTCTGCCTCTCATTTCCTTCCTTGGTTCATCCTTTATTTCTTCCTTTCTCATTACCTCCCACTTGAACCTACATTCCTCATAATTGAATTAATTTGCTTCTTACTTTAAAAGCTTTTAATAACATTTTATAATTTGCCATATTTCACCAAAACCCCACATGGTCTTCTTCGTTATCATCATAACACCCCACATTCTTCTTCTTCATGACTATTTACTGCCACGAACACCCCAGAATTAAAAGACTAGCAACAACTAAATCACGCGATATCTCACGATAACAAACCAAATCACGCGATATCACATGATCACAGTCCGTGCAGCAGGATATTGAAAGAGCAACTAACGTGAGACGGAGACGCGGGCTTGTGTATTCTCTGTGCCAGAGCGAGGGACCCGTGCTGCGATCAGCACATTTTACCGCAGAAATTCAACCGTGACCAAGCGAAACCGCGATGCAGAAACCCACGTCCGGGTTGGGCCTGCTGTACTTGCCAAACATAATTTACAGTGTGCGGCAGAGGGCGAGCTAGCTCTGGAACTCTGTACAGCAAAAAGAGAGCCGGATGGCAGTGCCATTACAGACAAGAGCTGCACAAACACAGAGCATGACCTCAAGGGAGGCACGTTACAAAGATAGATGCTCTGTGAGAGCGGAACACACACCCGGGTACCGCAACCACTTCGTCGACTGTAGGACTGGAACCAGCCGAGCACCACGATAACGCAAACTGTGCGAGACGATTCGGCCGGATGTCGATTCAAAGGAAGAGTCTAATGAAACAATGGTTCATTCGTTGACCAATTTCGTCGAATCGTTCTCTTTCGTTATTCAAATTCAGAGTAAATGCCAGGCCTTTAAACTATCATGCACATTCATATCATGGATGTGTGATCGGGTGATGTATAAATATCGAACGGTCACTCAAAATTTCACATTTTGCTGCAAAATTTCTGAAAACACCGTTTACCCTCGCTCGGTCTCTTTTGCGAACTTCAGATAACAAATGGGGAAAGCCCAGGTGCATGGACGTGCCAAACACTGGCAGGATGGACAAGGAAACATTTCTTAGAAAAATAAAATTGTGACACGGCTACTGTAAATAAAAAAAAAACCCTGGGCGCTCACCTGGTAGCACCTGGATAAGATAACCTGGGAACGACTGGTAGATGACCCAGAAAATATGTAACGGAGGAGAAAGTAAATACCTTTGGAATTTCTTTTTTGATGCCGCGAACAATCTTTGCTACATCACAGGTGATGAAGGTTGGCGTCAAGTTGCTTCGGAATTGTGTGTGTAGTTTGAGAAGAAAGCAAATACATATTTTGGGGGGCAACCCCTGTCGAGCCCCCTTTTTTTTCATGCCATGAACAAACTTTGGTACTTTTATTTTTTATGGAAACAAACTAACTTTTTTCATGCCATGAGGGCCCGATTATTTTAATGCCATGAACAAACTTTGATACATACACGGTGATGAACGTTGTGGTAAAGTTTGATCAAAACTGTGTGTGTGGTTTCAGAGAAGTCGCAAGTAGATGTGGACGGACGGACAACGCGCCATCCCATAAGCTCCCCAGAACTACGTTCCATGTAAGCTAAAAAAACAATGAACTATTGCAAGAAAATGTTGAACAAATCAACACCCACAAGACTCAATCTGAAATTTCTCACTTAAAGTGACAACAGGACCTTACCTGTGGATGAATCGATGTCAGCTGTGCCATCAAAGCGCGAACTCCCTCGACCAAAATTCGAACCGCGGGATGAGGCCCTTGGAATCCACCTTGTCGTTCCTGCCCGAGAGCCTGTCCCACCTGCAAGGTAAACAGAATAAACTGGAGAGTTGAGAGAACACCTTAACCCGTGCAGTCTTGGGAAAAAGACATGGGAGGGGTCTTTTGAGCTCTTGTTTTGCGTTTCACAGCACGAGCTACAATTCCTACGAGCTGCCATTTTGTCCAAATCTTGATGTTCCCCAACGCTGAGCGTGCGAGCGGCACATTTGAACGGTCGAGATGGCGCAAAATTTTGTCGAAGTTCTGTTACACTGGAGGATTTTGGAAGTGACAAGAAGGCGATTTGTGTTCTTTATCAAGTAAGAGTATTGTTACGGCTGTGGAAATTTGCAATACACCATAAAGGTCCCCAGCTCAGTTATGACACTAAGTTTATGTGCAGATAGGTCCCCACCGTTGTTTGAAGGGAATTCTTCGTGTTTCGCCGGGCTGCGACCCTTTGAGATAGCCGTTTTTATTTATCTATCGTTATTTTGAACCACACAACAACCACCACCATCTTCGCCACTACGTCCGCTTCCGAACGGCAAACAAAGGCGCCAAGGAAGGAACTGCGAGGACGCGCGGGTTTTCCCGCCTATTTTCCCCGCGATGGTGTGAAGGGAAGGGGGCAGGGCAGCTCGCTGCCGATTGGTGGATGCACGGCGTGAGGCGGTCGGAGAGAGGGAACGCCCCTTTTCGGGAAGCTTCTCGAAGGGAGGCGGAGCCGAAAACGGGGTGGGGCGAAGGGCGGAGCCCCACGCTATAAAGGGCGGACCGCACGCGGAGCTCTCTTCTTCTGGTTCTTCTTGGTTGAACGCTTCGTCTTGGTCCATGAGCTCTCGTTGCTTGAGCTCTCTGTCTCCCTCTCTCGGTCCGGCGCTCGTGGTCCGGCGAGCGGCCTGTTGGTGGAGACGCGGACGGGAGGCGCAGCAGTGCCGGCTGACTGGTGGACCTGCGGGTCCGACGAGGGGTGCCGGAGAGGGTTCGCCGGCCGCGTGGGAGGCCGAACAGGCGCGACCACGCTGACGGTCGTGGAGGGGGGGACTCGACGGCCGCTGAAGGAGGTCTTTTCCTTTTGTTTTGAATGAATGCTGAGGCGCCGTCTATGAAGTAAACCTGCGTAAGTGACTGGCCTGTACATTGCTAATAATTATAGTCGGTTGTATTGATTTATTGTCTTGAAATTGCATCATTACTGCCTTGCTTGTGTTGTTGTGTAATACGTGCCTACTGAATAAATGTCCTTGTGTGCAATGTATCCCGTTCGTCGCGTCCTCCTTTCACCCATTGAAATGCCATCTTGCATCGCGGAATAAAGAGTAGTGGGTTTTAAACACCCGTTAAGGAGAATCGGATCCGTCGAGGTCGGCAATAACACCGCTCGGTTATCACTGAGTACGGAACGGACCGCTTAAGCGGTTCGTGTCCCAGGCCGACCTGCGGCGGGTGCAGCCCCTCGGTAGGTTACCCGCGCGGGTACTTAGGTATATCGACATTCGGTGATTCACCCTATTTTGCGCGGGTAGAATGCGGACTGGGCTGTGGTGAGGTTAAACCCCCACCCGTGACTGGTCCTGGCGGTAGCTTCAGGAGGGTCACGACTGAATTGTCCGTCTGGTGGGCGACGCGGCTGCCATTAGAGTACGCGGCCGCTCGCATGCCGGCGGGCGCGAATTCGTAACAGTATCTATCTATAATCCAGCAATCTGTGTGTGGTGTGTGTGTGTGTGTGTGTGTGTGGTGTGTGTGTGTGTGTGTGTGTGTGTGTGTCCGCTGTTTCTCGACAACCACTGGCCGATCTAATTGAAACTTGCCAGGTATATTGCTGGGGCCTGAGATGTGCCTTTTCAAGGTTTGATATTAATCGGACAAGTGCTTCCCAAGTTATGGCCATTTATTTACCAAACCAATGGCAAGACACGTTGTTGCGTGGGCGTGGCCGATGGAAGGAAGCTCAGCCGCATTCCCCATTACGGGTTACAACGTAGGGCTTCCGGAGAGTGATGACTTCGTGTATTCTAATAATTTCTCGATTCTTATGCGCATTTATAGAAAAACACAATGGCCCAAGTTATGATCGTTTTCATATTAGACGTGTATAAATTTCGGGAACATCAGAGTGCTGGTATGCTCCGAACCAGGAAGTAAATTTTTTCTCTCTCTTCTCTTCTCTTTTGTTTTTCTTGCCACGACATTGCGAAAAGGTAAAATACTTGGCGCTAATTGAATAATTGGGTATTAAAAATAAAATGCGAATATCGTAACTGCGAATAATATCGAACTTCCGGGTCACGCACGTACGGGCACGTGAGAGCGAAGAAACGGCCTGTGTGGTTTATTTATTTATATATATATATTTTTTTTTTTTTACGGCACGTACTAGTATTATTTAATTGAAATAAAATAAAAAGATTTTAAAGGCTGCAAAAGAAAACAATTTTTAATTTTTTTCCCCGGAGGTTTACCGCCGTTGATGCAGGCAGCATCTTATCGTCCACTCAATGTACAGTTTAACCTCAAACAAATTGCAAAATAATATTTTTTTAACACAACAAATTCAGGAATACTATTAAACAAACATTAAAAATATAGAAATATCTAATTGGTGAAACACGCTTTATTTCATTGTTTAAAAAAAAGGAAGTCTGTCGTTCAAACCAAGGGAGAGAACTCTTCAGCTGTCACACTGACATCGTGACATCACACCACCAATTTCTCACTGAGAAAAACGATGATAATCAACTCATATTTACCATAATTATAGTGAGTATACACATCAAACTGCTTCACTTAGTTATTCACAACATACTTCACCCATACAAAGAACAATATATATATATATATATAATATATATATATATATATATATATATATATATATATATATATATAGTCAACCCCCGCTTCATCGCGGTTCACCTATCGCGCCCCCGTCATCGCGGGTTTTCCCTTGGAACGTAACTAATTTTTTCTGCGTTCCCCCGGTACATCGCGGTAATAATGTATAAAATATTAATTATTTAAGCAATAAATATAACGTGTGGTGCTCGACCAGTCACACAACGCTCGAATATTTTCTACGTTTTTTCTCCAAGCCCCACGATGGCGCCCAGACGCCCTGCACCTTCGAAGGTTTCTGGCAAGGAACCGAACCGCCAGAGGAAGGTCCTGGGACGCTCCAGGAGAAGGTTAAGGTAAAGGTGCTCGATATATGCTTCGGGAAGGAAAAAGTTTACCGCCGTTGGACGAGCACTGCTCATACCAGCACCTCAAAACCGACCAGACCAGACCAGTCGATCTCCGGCACCTCAAACCCACTCACTGCCAAACGACCAGACCAGTCCAGTCGATCTCCGGCACCTCAAACCCAATCACTGCCAAACCGACCAGACCAGTCGATCTCCGGCACCTCAAACCCAATCACTGCCAAACCGACCAGACCAGACCAGTCGATCTCCGGCACTCAAACCCAATCACTGCCAAACCGACCAGACCAGACCAATCGATCCGGCACCTCAAACCCAATCACTGCCAAACCGACCAGACCAGTCGAATCGATTTTTTGGGGAGGCGTCCATTCATCGCGGATTTTCACTTAGCGCGGGGAGGTTTGAACGTAACCCCCGCGAGAAACGGGGGATTACTGTATATATATTATATATATATATTGTTACGGTTGTGGAAATTCGCATACACCATAAAGAAGTCCTCAGGTGAGATACTCGGTAAGTCCATGTGTAGTTAGCCCAAACCCGTTGTATAGAGGGAATATGTGTGATTCATCCGGCTGCGACGCTTTGAGTTAGCCATTTTTCTTTCTCTATTGTTATTTTCGACCATTAAGCCGCCAACAACGCAAACAGCCACTACCTTTACCTTCACAACTCCATCCCGCAAACATCGCTTCACCGCCATTCCCAAACGACACCCTTAACATCAAACCACCACAGAAAACCCTCCACCACCTTCACCTTTCTCCTTTACAACCAACAACCGCACCACCGGTGAACACTGAACGTCGGGCTGTCTAGGGCCCGTTCGGCGATTGGAGCCAAACGCACCGAGCTGCGAGCGCGAATGGCGGCCTTTCCGAGGGAGAAATTCGGATCCAAAATGCTTC
>CM068965.1:89653400-89663400 GCA_035128595.1 Eptatretus atami | reverse complement strand
TAAGTGGAGAAAGCGTGCATGTTGGCACGTCAGAACTGATCCCAGAGGAGCGTTTTAAATATCTCAGCTCAGTGATTTCATCAACTGAACCTATGTCCATGGAGATTAGGATCAGACTTCCACCGACTACCTGAAGATGTAGGTAGTTAGTGAATCGTCTGATGTTTGGAAATATCAACGTATTGGAATAGATCTGGGGGGAAAAAAAAGGTGAGTGAAATCACTCGTTTGGAGTATTGCACTTTAGGGCTGCGAAAGCTGGACTCTCAGAGCAGAAGATGCAAGGCATGTTAGTGCTTTTGAATTATGGTCTTGAAGGACAATGTTGAGTGTGTCCTGCATAGAGCATAAAACAAATTAATGGGTTAATGGTCGAGTGGGAGTTCGAGAGGATGATGGTCTCCTGAATGTCATCAAAAGGAGGAAGGAAGCAAAAAACTGACACTGGAAGAAGAGAGGACCTGGCAGTGTGGCGTTCGCTTGTATTGAAGGAGTGATGGAGAAGAACAGGATTGGTCGTCCCTTCATTACCTGGGTGGATAATTTGGAGTTTTGGGCTGTTTGTGGGCTTCCTAGTTTAAGGTAAGAGACTCTGCTTTCTATCGCCAATGGCCGCCTTTAGCAGTGTGTGTGTGTGTGTGTGTAAATTTAAACACCCCTTTTGAAGATAATTAATGGCCTTATTTAATTATCTATATATTACTAAAACTCTCATCTTGTATGTATGCATGTTCCCGAAATACAGCCAAAACGGTACATGATAGCGCAAAAATTTTAGGGTCACCTTACTCACCATTCTTCTGCGGTGTGCAGTTTCAAGTTTCGTTCAAATCAGCAACGAAGAAAATTTAAAAATCAATTCCCGATTCAGTCAAGTACTCTTCGGGATTATTTGATCAATGCAAACAACCTCAGGGGTATAGTTCGCTGGAGCTATCTTTATTTTTTTTTTGAAATGATCTTTTTTTTTTAGCAACCGCTGTCACAACGGGTTCACGGGTCATCTAATATCCTTTAAAAAGGCACCATCCTTGGTCAGCTCCCCACCCCCATCGTCAACCCTCTACCAGCTTGCTGGTCTCAAATTCCCAAACACCGTGTATTCGTGGTTTATAAAACGCGACCCTCGCAGTCCTGTGCTGTACATATTGGCGGATTCTCCCCACGGATCACGACCCGCAGGGAACCTATCCCCCTTTTTCCACTGAAACTGTGACCCAACATTCGCGGCATTTTCAGGAACATATCCCCCATGAATAGCGGGGTCGACAAAACAACTTTCCCCATACGCGGGACAGTACACATTGTAGAATGGAACGTTTGCATGCGAAGGACGGAGCGTGGCTCTCGTCGTCGCCTTGTGCACGTGAAAGAGGGGGTGGGGGGGGGGGGGACGTGGGATTTTCCAACTGTCGACTCTGCACTCCCCCCCCCCCCACCAAATGAGGAAGATGCTGCACAACGTTGACTCCTCGAAAGCACGCCCAGCCGAATCCCCTTTAACGAAACGCATTCAAAGCTGCTGGAGAGTACAGCTATTGCTGCTGTTCACACCCTAAGAGCTGCTGCGTTGACACCTTCGGGTCAGTTGGTGAGGCACCAGGGACGAGCTGTTTATTGATACCCAAGATGGAACGTGAGGAGCCTTCGTGTCTGTTGGTTTGCCCTGGACCTGTTGCTGCACAAGGGCACCACGAGTATGTCGGACTGCCTGGTCGAGACTCTGCCGGAATGCGGGTCGTAAGGCGGGTCTCTGTTTGTATTTAAACCCTTAACCCCACCCCCAACAGTGTATTTTAACCCACTAGCAGAGTACCCACCCGCTCTACGGGTGATCTTGTTCCAAGCATGCAGCACGTCTCTTCTGACGCTTACCTTTATTTAGGCAGTGTATAGGCAAGTGACAGCTCTGTCTAAGAAAAATAACCCAGGTTACATGTGCATGAAGCAAAAACATACCTGCTGCTTCCAACTCAAACACCTCACCACACAGGAATACTGTGCTGTAAATGGTGAAGACTGTAATACCCTCCACACCTGGAGATGGCGCTACACGATACACATTTACATCGCCCCCCCCAGCAAAGATAAAAGCAGCACATTACATCAATAGGGGTCATGCTAATCCCTGCAGCAAGTCTGGATGGAATCGGCCCAGAACTGGAGGAGTAGAGTGGCCCGACACACAAACACCGGTCCGTGAATGATAGTATAAAGGATAACCCCCCACAGAGTACATTTTAAACACCATAAACCCCCACAGGTACATTAAAACCATAAACCCCCACAGAGTACATTTTAAACCCATAAACCCCCACAGAGTACATTTTAAACCCATAAACCCCCACAGAGTACATGTTAACCCATAAACCCCCACAGAGTACATTTTAAACCCATAAACCCCCACAGAGTACATTTCAAACCCATAAACCCCCACAGAGTACATTTTAAACCCACAAACCCCCACAGAGTATATTTCAAACCCATAAACCCCACCACACAGTACATTTTAACCCAAAACCCCCACAGAGCACATTTAAACCCACAAACCCCCCACAGAGTACATTTTAAACCCACAAACCCCCCACAGAGTACATTTAAACCCATAAACCCCCACAGAGTACATTTAAACCCACAAACCCCCCACAGAGTACATTTTAAACCCAAAACCCCCCACAGAGTACATTTTAAACCCACAAACCCCCACAGAGTACATTTTAAACCCACAAACCCCCACAGAGTAACATTTAAACCATAAACCCCCCACAGACATTAAAAAACCCATAAACCCCCCACAGAGTACATTTTAAACCCATAAATCCCCCAGAGTACATTTTAAACCCATAAATCCCCCACAGAGTATTTTAAACCCACAAACCCCCCACAGAGTACATTTTAACCCCAAACCCCCCACAGAGTAATTTTAAACCCATAAACCCCACAGAGTACATTTTAAACCCACAAACCCCACAGAGTACATTTTAAACCCACAAACCCCCACAGAGTACATTTTAAACCCATAAACCCCCACAGAGTACATTTTAAACCACAAACCCCCACAGAGTACATTTTAAACCCACAAACCCCCCACAGAGTACATTTTAAACCCATAAACCCCCCACAGAGTACATTTTAAACCCATAAACCCCCCACAGAGTATTTTAAACCCACAAACCCCCACAAGTACATTTTAAACCCCAAACCCCCACAGAGTACATTTTAAACCCACAAACCCCCCACAGAGTCATTTTAACCCACAAACCCCCCACAGAGTACATTTTAAACCCACAAACCCCCCACAGAGTACATGTTAAACCCATAAACCCCCCACACAGTACATTTTAAACCATAAACCCCCACAGAGTACATTTTAAACCCATAAATCCCCCACAGAGTACATTTTAAACCCACAAACCCCCCACAGAGTACATTTTAACCCATAAACCCCAAAGAGTACATTTTAAACCATAAATCCCCCACAGAGTACATGTTAAACAATAAACCCCCCACAGAGTACATTTTAAACCACAAACCCCAACAGAGTACATTTTAAACCCATAAACCCCCCACAGAGTACATGTTAAACCCAAAACCCCCCACAGAGTACATTTTAAACCACAAACCCCCAACAGAGTACATTTTAAACCCATAAACCCCCCACAGAGTACATGTTAAACCCATAAACCCCCATCCCGCCCCGCCCCCGCCCCGGGTATTTTTAAACCTCCACTCGCCACGTATTCATCGTCCCAATCCTCCATGCTTGTTCTGTCGAGTTTAAAACAAAACAGAATTTAAATAAACATCACTAGTTATGATCACCAACTAAACTCCTTACTCTCAATCCACACCGGTTACCAAATAAAACGGTAAAGTTCAAATTTAAAATCCCTTTTCACGTTTCGTGCGACGTGCTCGACGAACCCGCAGAGATTGCAACAAAAACGGAAAACGCTGAAAACACGTTTCACAATTAAAAATAACGTGAAAACTTACCGCTCGGAAACACAACTGGTAAGAGACGGATCGACAAAACACACTTGTAACCTCCGTACAAAATGGCGGATCGTCAACGGCTCAACGCACGTTCGCAAACTGCAAGGACAAAATGGCGTCGTTACAAGGCGGAGGGATACAGCACACATTGGAGAGTGATGCGGCGCACGAAGTGGGTGTGGCGGAATACAGGACCGAAGCGACATATGACACATGACATAACATAATAGGTATTTCTGTAAATTTAATGATCTTCACAACGTGCTTGACCATATGTAAAACTTTTCTTCATTAAAAAAAAACGGAGGGATACGTGACACGAGGAGTGGTACTAGATACGAGGCGGAGGGTTACATGACACGAGGCGGAGAGTTACATGACACGACGCGGAGTGGTACGGAACACGAGGCGGAGGGATACGTGTCACGAGGCGCACTTTCTGCACTTGATTCTGGTTCAATCGAGTGATTCTGCACTTGAATGCAAATCGTTGCAAAGAAGAGTTTTCATTTTAAACGGTACTTATACACCGCTCAAGGCGATGGCCGTCCCTTTTTTTAAAAAAAAACGTATGAGGTGAAGTAAAAGGTCTAATGACGTGTTTGCACTTACCGCATTTGAACAAACACGTGTTGATAACGACGATACATGTATTAAAGCACTGAAAGTAAAATTACTGTACAGTACTAAAAATTATAATTATGATAACTTATTCAAGTCCCTTATATGAGGTCTGCACTTGAATATGGTGGTACCCGGCATGGGGTCGTGTAGCGGTGCTTCTGACGTAGTTGTAAACTGCATATGGTTTAGAGATAGATCCGAAGGGTATGTGTGTCCACCTGTATTATTGTTGCGGATCTGGAAGCCAATGAGCACTCACATACAGGTCCTATAGAACAGTTATATCGGTAAGTATGTGTTCTAGTTAGGGTCCCCGTCCCTTGTTTAATGGGTAATTAAATGTACATGCGCTGCGAAGTTATTTTGATAGTTAGGATTTTTACACCTCTAACAACGACAACAATGCCATCTTCACTTCCATCCTGACGCCATATGGGGCATTCTTCGCGCGCTCGCCAGCAAGCGCGTGGGCGGAGCCTAACATAGGCATGGCGTCCCTTTAGCCAATCAGCAAGGAGCGGGCGTCTCACCCGCCCCGTTTCCGACTCAGCACCAGTGCCATGAGGCACGCGGCCAAAGGCGGGGAGGTGGGCGGAGCCTCCGTCACTTCGGCTCGAAGCTCCAGCCAATAAGCGGAGGACGGGCACTACACGCAAGCCTCAGCCAATGGGGAGGCCGCCACGAGCCGCGTGAGGACCCCTCGTCCAATCAGGAGGCGAGTGGTCAGAAGAGGAGGCCCCTCCCTCCTAGAGAAAAAGGTTGGTGATTTTGGACGAAGGAGGGAGATTAATCTCGTCCTGTCGCCGGCGTCTGCTCTCATCTCGTCTCGTCCTGTCGCTGGAGTCTGGTTCTCCATCAGCTCGAGCGCGTGGTC
Source organism: Eptatretus atami (assembly GCA_035128595.1). Lineage (NCBI taxonomy): Eukaryota > Metazoa > Chordata > Myxini > Myxiniformes > Myxinidae > Eptatretus > Eptatretus atami. Next base: position 89,657,906 of record CM068965.1, on the reverse strand, counting down.
TGCTTGAGCGTGGAACGCATCACTCGACGCTTCTGGTCTCGTGTCGTCGCCGTTGCTGGCCTGGTCGCATCCTCGACACGGCTGGTCTCGTCCTGGTTCGCTCGTCTCGTCGAAGACCCCACGAGGCGGGAAGGTCCCTTTCGTTTCTAATTGGGTGTGCGTCTGTCTGTGGGCCCTGTCTGTAAGTAGGAATTGTGTAAGTGCTTTTGCTGTACATTATTTGCATTCTTTATATTCGGTGTTAATTCTGCTCTGTGTTTCCCCTTTTCCCCATTGTAAATAAATATCCATGTGTTAAATGTATCAGCTCGTTTTTGTGTTTTCCTCATTGATTTAACGCGGTGCGTGTTGGGAGAATTAAAGAAGGCCGTTGTTGCCGTAGTGGTGTGCATTTGCGACCGACGGAAGCTCGGTGACCATCCGCTCGGGTCACGCACTGGTCGAGCACGGAAACGACTCGTCCCGTTCGAGGTCCGTCGAGGGTGTGAATACTCGGTAGCTTACCACTTGGGTCTCTAGGTATTTTGAAGTTTGGCAAATAACCCTGTCCCACGTGGTGGAATTATTGACGATTCACGGTCCTGTAAGGCACCCATACCTCTTGGAGTTTTCTGAAAGGTACGATCTAGATTCCGGGTGTTCGGCAGAGTCGACCCTACTGCTCCACCTAGCGGTCGGGCTCGCAACCGACGCCCGGCTCCACAACAAATTGGTGTCAGTCATGGAGATATGAACCCCTCCGCCTCCATTAACAAAATTTACAGGTTCGAATCTACAACAAATTGGTGTCAGGAGTGGGATTCGGCCCCTCGGCCTCCGTAGATAAATTGACGGGATTCGGATCAGGGGGTGTAAGGAGCAAACCGCCCATGTCCCCCAAATTGCGAGCGAGTGAAATTTTATTCCCAGCACGCAACATGTCTAACCAAGATGGGCTGAAGCAGGTGGGTAGAGATGTAGTGTTAGACGAACCCATGGTCCAGGACACCACCATACAGGTTGACCATCCCCCGCAACCAAACTCAGAGTCCATAAGGGGCGCAGAGGCAGTGTATGGCACCCCCCCCCGTCAAACTTCCCTCCCGACCCTTGGCGGATCCGCGTTCGACCGAGGTGAATCGGCTTCGTCAGGGTCGTTTGACATGAGGCAGATGTTGGAGGTGCTGATGCGAAAGATGGACGTGAACGTGCACGATGTGCAAGACATGAAGAACAAAATAAAATCAAATGCGCAACAGATGGATGCGAATGCACAGGCACTGCGGGACAATATGCAAACGCAGCGAGGGGAAATGCAGAGCATGGGGTTGAGCCTGCAGGCGAGCATAAAGGGCATAATGGTGGCACCACGTGGCGGAGCGACGGAACCGACCAGAGGGAGTGCAAATTGTGTCGGGCCCGCAAGGGAGACGGGTAAGGTTGGGATGACGAAAGACACCACCACAATTGATGGGGAGACGTGTAGGGTGAGACACGAGGGGACGACGGAAAAATTAAAAGAGGTGATGGAGACGGAGAAATTAACAGAGACAAAAGGGATGACAGAAAAATTAGTAGAGACACGAGAGGAGTCAGAAATAAAGAGGGAGACGCAGGAAGCAAAAGAGGGCAACGAATTAAATCAAGTAAAAGACGAGCACACACACATAGAGCTAAGAGGGGACAATGGGGTCGAGCATGCGGAATGTTTCGTGACCCGGTGCGAGCAGCAGGATAGCCTCCTCCAAGAACAGAGGGAGAGAATATGCTCTCTCGAAGCAGATCGCGACGACGTGAGTCCAGTCGGGCTGAACGAGGTTGAGTGGATGAGTGCTGTGAACGGGTACACGCGGAGCTTGGGGGGTATGGGAACCCCGGGATTGCTTGTGGTAGCACGAATCCCCGATGTGAATGTCCCGGTGTGTGTGGTTAAGAGTGTGAGTGGTGTGAGTGTGCCAGAAGGTAAGTATAGCGTGAGTGAAATAACTTGCGTGGAAATGGACGGACCGATCCAGACGGGAGACATGAATGGTGAGTCTGGAGGGCCGCAAAGGGTTAATTTGGTTACCACGCCGGGTTCGCGCAACGGCTCGTACGAGGTCCATGGCGCGTCTTCGCGATCCGGCCCGGAAATGTTCCACGTCGGACACAAGCCGGCCACGTGGACGGCGAAAATATAGGCGAGTGTTGTGGGAATTTGGAACGGAGGGGTCCCCATGCGAGCGTGTGTGCGAAGCATCACGTGCTGCGTGCCGCGTGTTCCGTTCGCGGAACGCGCGGAGCGAGTTCCCGGGACGACACGCTCGAGCGGGCCTGCACGGCAAGCCGTGCGGTTTCCGTGGGCGAGTGACGTCACCGGGGATTTCCCAGCGCGAGTTGCGGGTGAACTGCACACGTTGTCCCGCGTGGGGAATCCCTCGGAAGCGAGCGCTTGTTGGGATGCGCAGGGCGACGTCAAGGCTGCAAGTATCGCCCGATGGAAGGGATGAACGGGCAAGCCGTAAACCGCCGCCTTGGCGCTGCAAAAGGAAGAAAAAAAAGCCTCGCCCCAAGTATACGGCCCCGGGCAGGATGTGGCAAGCATCCTCTTTGGGCAAAGGGAGCAATAGATAGTGGGATGGGTTTTAGTGTTAGATAGACCGGCCTCATGGGGGGGGGGGCATGAGCCGTCCTCCATGGGGCCCGTGGACTAATTGGTGGGAAAGTAGGTTAGATTTAGAAATGGGAAATGGATTTCGGGAGACAGGGACAGACATGGAATGTGTAGTGGGGACGTAGATTAGCTTCATAGATTAAATGGAACGTGCATTAGTGTAAGGGACGACGAGGGAGCACGAGATAGTTAGGGGAACATAGGTAGAGTGTGGAGTGAATTTGAAAAAGAAAAGGGCATGTTGAGTGAGTATGGGTCAGCCGGCCCGAGTGAGTGAGTGGAGTGAATGTGGTATGTATGGTGCGAATGAATGAGTGGGGGGAGGAGTGAAACCCACCCAAGTGACCCCGGGGTCAGTGTAATGTTAGGTAGGGGGTTAGTTAAATTTACCAAAAGGAGGTCGTTTTGTTGTTGGTGTGGAAAGAAGGCTCGAAACCTGTTTTGTAGGGTGCAGGAGTCCATGAACCTGCTGAGAGCATGGCTGTTGAAAGGTGAGTATCGATTAGAGGGCACCCCGGGCACCGGACTAGTCGGCCAGAGTAGGCCCAAGGGTCCAAGGACCGAGATAGTGTAGTGGGCACGGGCGACCCGCGGAACGGGACCCGTAGCGCCAAAATGCCACGTGGGCATCGGAGGGGGCAATGCCGGAAGGGCAACCCCGCGTTCATAGGGAGCAGGTAGGCTTGGAGACAGCCTCAGGGCCCAGGGGTGCCGTAGTTTGAGATCGGCACAGAGGGAATCCCTGCCAAGTGAGCCCGCTGCCCAGCCATGAAATTGTGCAAGGGCACGAGTGAAAATTTGTGGGCAGGGCCCAAATTAATAATGGATACAACACAGGCGATGGGAATCATGGTTGTTAGAACCTATAGTTTAAAGAGACAGGCGTTTTGAAAAGCCCCGGGGTAGTTTAAAGTTTAATAAAGGATAGGGTAGATGGGAAACGTGGACCCCTTCGCACCATCCATCCCTTCGCTCTCTGTAGGCCGCTGGGCCCACCTTGGCAAGATGGCTGAATTCTGTGGGAGGCCATTCTGAGGCTTCATTGGGCCTCGAGACAGGACACTACCCTCCTCCTTATTCCCCTCCAGGAAGGATTTTAGGGGTTGGGAGTAGGCTCGGTTGGCAGGATAGGTTAGTCGGACAAAGACAGTAGGGGGTTAGGGAGACGAAATTATAAGGAAAAAATAAATAAATAATTAAAAGGGAGCTAAATTGTGTTGTTTTGTTGTTGCAAATTAAAGCAGTGGTTATGGACAGAGACAGACAAAGGCGATAGGTTGGGGTGAGACGGTAGGGTAGGTCCGAGCCCGTTTTCAGAGCGGCCGGCACCACCGCACTCCCTCCAGAACCTCACTGAGCGAGACCAGAGGCCGGCCAGCTTCCTATGCCGGCCTGTTGTGCTACAGTTCCTGGTCCGCATTGCCTTGCCTTGCCATGCCTCGTTTCCCTGCCTCTGCCATGACCCCATGCCTGCTACCCCTTATTGGCATTGCCCCTGTGTCATCATCCTCAACCATGTGCGCCAGGATCATCCAGTGTTTTGCAAGGACTGCCCTGCAGGCAGCCTCACCACGTGACGACATTTGAGCAGCCCGTGCGTCCATTTTGTGTTCTTGCAACCATTTTCATTTCAAAGGAGCCAGAGACTGCATTGAGCAGCCTGGCCACGTCTTTCTTCTTGCATAAAGGCCACTTCAAATGGCCTGTGGGACGGCGCATGGCCTGCCGTGTTAGGGTGAGTTGCCTCCAGCAGCTGGGGGTATGGAAAGAGAGGGGGAAAAAAAAGTAGGTTCACTGCGAGGAATACTCAAGGGGGGCTTTTTGAGCAGGCCCTGAGGACGACTGACCTTCAGCTGCTGTGCACTCACCCACAC
>CM068965.1:89623585-89634218 GCA_035128595.1 Eptatretus atami | reverse complement strand
AAAAGCAATACAACCGACTACAATGAGAATGTACATGCACTTAACAGTTGTTACATAACATGACACGGCGCCACAGCATGTATACAAAAACACCAGGAAAACCCTCCCCATAGGCAGGGAGGTAGACGGGGTTCGTAAACCTTTATGGTTTCGTGGGCGTGGGATGACCGAAAAGGCCCGCGAGACCGTGCTGGTTACCTGCCCCCTCGAGGTGTGACGGTGGACGGTCGCGACGCCTTGTTCCACGGCAGCTAGCGTAGCCGCGCCTGCTCTCGGGCCTTTGCGATGATGTGGTCGGTGAGTTCTCTCCGCGTCCCTCGCCAGACACGCAGATTCGCACCACACAGCCGGCAGGGCTGCGCCTCCGTCTGCGTCTCCGAGGCGTCGCCTGACTCGCCACCGGCCCGCGCCTTCACCGACAGGTCGCCCAACGCCAAGACGAGAGAGCCCGACCTCGACACACAGAGAGAGCTCGAAGATTGAAGCGAGAGGATGACGTCCACCAAGAGAGCGAGTAGAATCCAACATGACCCCGACAGAGAGAGAGAGCCCCACGTGCGGTCCGCCTTATATAGCGCGGGGCTCCGCCCTTCTCTCCTCCCCGTTTTCGGCTCCGCCTCCCTTCGAGAAGCTTCTCAAAAAGGGGCGTTCCTCCTACCGACGCCTCGTATCCACCAATCGCGAGCGAGCTCCTCGCCGCTTCTCGTGCCAGCCTTGGCGCCGCAAAAAGTTTATGTGCAGATCGGTCCCCACCGTTGTTTAAAGGGAATTCTTCGGGTTCACCGGGCTGCGACCCTTTGAGATAGCCGTTTTTCTTTCGCTATCGTTATTTTGGACCGACAGAGCACGCTACGACCCTTTCCACGCGAAAACCGTCCGAAAACGTCGAACGAAGGCCCAGTGAAAGAACTGCAGCCACTCGCGACGTTTTGCGGCGCCAATGGCGACGAGAAGCGGCGAGGAGCTCGCTCGCGATTGGTGGATACGAGGCGTCGGTAGGAGGAACGCCCCTTTTTGAGAAGCTCTCGAAGGGAGGCGGAGCCGAAAACGGGGAGGAGAGAAGGGCGGAGCCCCGCGCTATATAAGGCGGACCGCACTGGGGCTCTCTCTCTCTGTCGGGGTCATGTTGGATTCTACTCGCTCTCTTGGTGGACGTCATCCTCTCGCTTCATCTTCGAGCTCTCTCTTGGTGGTCGAGGTCGGGCTCTCTCGTCTTGGCGTTGGGCGACCTGTCGGTGAAGGCGCGGGCCGGTGGCGAGTCCAGGCGACGCCTCGGAGACGCAGACGGGAGGCGCAGCCCTGCCGGCTGTGTGGTGCGAATCTGCGTGTCTGGCGAGGGACGCCGGGAGAAACTCACCGACCACATCATCGCAAAGGCCGAGAGCAGGCGCGGCTACGCTAGCTGCCGTGGGAACAAGGCGTCGCGACCTGCCCACCGTCACACCTCGAGGGGGCAGGTAACCAGCACGGTCTCGCGGGCTTTTCGGTCATCCACGGCCCACGACCATAAAGGTTTACGAACCCGTCTACCTCCCTGCCTATGGGGAGGGTTTTCCTGGTGTTTTGTTATACATGCTGTGGCGCCGTGTCATGTTATGTAACAACTGTTAAGTGCATGTACATTCTCATTGTAGTCGGTTGTATTGCTTTTTATTTGCCTTGCTTGTAAATACGTGCATGATTCCTTGCTTGTGTTGTTGTGTTGCAATATGTGCTGTGTAATAAATGTGCTTGTGAAATGTTTCCCGTTGTCGCGTCCCCTCTTCACCACATTGAAAGTGCCATCTTGCATCGTGGAATGAGTAGTGCGTTTTGAACACCCGAGTAAGAAGAATCGGAACCGTCGAGGTCGGCGATAACACCGCTCGGTTATCCCTGTAGCACGGAACGAACCGCTTTAGCGGTTCGTGTCCTAAGCCGACCTGCGGCGTGGTGCAACCCCTCGGTAGGTTACCGCGCGGGTATTTAGGTATATCGACATTCGGCGATTCACCCTATTTCGCGCGGGTAGAATGCGGGCTGGGTTGTGGTGAGGTTAAACCCCCACCCGTGACTGGCTCCTGGCGTAGTTCCAGGAGGGTCACGACTGAATTGTCCGTCCGGTGGGCGACGCGGCTGCCATTAGATGTACGCGGCCGATCGCACGCCAGGCGGGCCAGAATTCGTAACAATATATACATATATATATATATTATATATATATATATATATATCAGGAGTGGATCCAAGATTTCTGTGGAGGGGGGTGGGGGGGGGGGGCGGGGAGAGGCAGAATATCTGGGAAGGCACCTGTATGCATGCCTCAGCTCCGATTATATATATGTATGCAGCTAATTCGACAATTCTAGCATCTCACTGTGTACAGCAATCTTGATACAACAAAATTCAGGGAACCGGCAAAAAATGTTTGAGGTGTCGTTGGTTTATTATTGAGCATATTCTGTGGAAATCTCTTGGGAAGAGAAATTGAGACTTCGTACTTGATTCATTGAAACCAGGTTCAGTGTAATGCAGGTTTATTACATTGAGCACTGGTCTTCAAATACTCATGTTAGCGCAACTTGAAGTACTCGGCGTCGACATTGTGCCCACACTGCCTGCTCAATGAAAACCGTTCATCAGGCTCATTCTTCGAGTATGGTTTGCGGCAAAGGTATTCACAATTTCCTCCATGTTCACTTCCATGTCGTAGTGGATATGTAAGAGAGCAAGCCCGTTCATGTGGTCTTCACCCACAGTCGAGCGGAGATACGTCTTCAACAGACGTAACTCGCTGTTTGCTCTTTCGACCTCCAACATGTCACACCGATTGTGCACAGAATCTTGAGCATCTTGTGTATGTTATCGGAACCAGCAGCTCTGCTCATTGCTCCAGATGCGGATTTTGGACAATCTGGCACTCGGGTGCTCCTCCACCTCGTGACCCACATCTCAACCGCAGCCTGAACTTCAGCCTCTCCTTCCAAATCCTTTTTATGTCTCATAGAAATCTTTTATGCCCTCCTTCCAAATATTAACTGAGGGTGCCACATATGCTGTGTACAATGGAAACAAGGAGAGCCTTCACAGCTATGGTGGTGAGACCTTCAAAGGGATAGTGCAGTTGTGCGAGAAGATGATCCAGGAACGGTATGGCCAAAGCTTTTATTATTATTATTTTTTGGTCGTAGTCCGATGGCAAATTGGCCACAATATTCACCCTCGATGTTTGGAGACTACAGTTTTGTGGCATGGAAGCTTGTACATCCACCTTAGTTGAATGATTTTCTGCTTTAGTGAACCATTTGTTGAATTTCTCATCGATCTTATTTCGGGCAGCGCTAACCGTATTTATGATTATTCCGACCATAACGTCGGCACTGATAACATCTTGATAACGGGCTTGCAAATTCTGGCTCAGAGTCTTGGTGTAAGCAAGACAATTGTATAGTATCACCATGCCAATGATGAATTTGAACTGAGTTATTGCAGCCCGTCATGGCCCTGCTTGTTTGCGCGTGTCACCATTGTAGGTGACATCTGAAGATATGTCTTTGAGATTTCTCAATGACTTCGTAGTTGTCCATGAACTTGGCAATGGGATCATGTCATTGGAAAAACCTGGTAGTGCACATATCTATGAGTTTATTATCGTTGCCGTATAGTTTTACAGTCCACTAGAGACTAGACGACCCGTGAACCCGTTGGGTTCTCGTTATGACAGCGGTTGATAAAAAATCATTTCAAAAGAAAAAAAAGATAGCTCCAGTGAACTATACCGCTGAGGTTGTTTGCATTGATCAAATAATCCCGAAGAGTACTTGACTGAATCGGGAATTGATGTTTTAAATAATTTTTTCGTTGCCCGATTTTAACAAAACTTGATACTGCACACCACAGAGAATGGTGAGTAAAGTGGGCCGAAAATTTTGCGCTATCGTGTACCGTTTTGGCTGTATTTCGGAACATACATACATACATACAAGATGAGAGTTTTAGTAATATATAGATTGCACGAGACGAGTTTCATTTCAGTGAATACTTATAGAAGATTATCACCTCCTCTGACACATCCATGACGTTTTTGTTGAAGACGTTTTCCATCGACTTTTCGAAGGCAAGATTCAAACAATGGCTTTTGTAGTGAACATACTGGGCTAGCTTGTTCTCTTGCGATGATAGAATCCGTGGACGAGCAGCTGCTGTCATTATCGTCCACGAAACGGATGGTGATAGCGAGCTGTTCTTTGTACGAGGCATCCACTTTCCCGTCAGCTGAGAGTGCGTAAATGCCACATCATGGATTTGGTTTCCGAGCTAATCAATAATGTTACAGTACCAGTCAAAAGTTTGGACACATCTACTCATTCAAGTGTTTTGTTTTTTTGTTTTTTACTACTTTATACATTGTAGAATAATAGTGAAGACATCAAAACTATGAAATAACACATATGGAATTATGTAGTAACCAAAAGTGTTAAACAAATCAAAATATATTATATATTTTACATTCTTCAAAGTAGCCTCCCTTGCCTTGACAGCTTTGCACACTCCTGGCATTCTCTCAACCAGCTTCATGAGGTAGTCACCTGGAATGCTTTTCCATTAACAGGTGTGCCTTGTTAAAAGTTAATTTGTGGAATTTCTTTCCTTCTTAATGCGTTTGAGCCAATCAATCAGTTGTGTTGTGACAAGGTAGGGTTGGATACAGTAAATAGCCCTATTTGGTCTGTACTGTAGTCGTCCATATTATGGCAAGAATAACTCAACTAAGTAAAGAGAAACGACAGTCCATCATTACTTTAAGACATGAAGGTCAGTCACTCAATACGGAAAATTTCAAGAACTTTTGAAGTTTCTTTAAGTGCAGTCGCAAAAACCATCCAGCGCTTTGATGAAACTGGCTCTCATGAGGACCGCCACAGGAAAGGAAGACCCAGAGTTACCTCTACTGCAGAGGATAAGTTTATTAGAGTTACCAACCTCAGAAATCACCAATTAACTGCACCTCAGATTGCAGCCCAAGTAAATGCTTCACAGAGTTCAAGTAACAGACACATCTCAACATCAACTGTTCAGAGGAGACTGGTGAATCAGGCCTTCATGGTCGAATTGCTGCAAAGAAACCACTACTGAAGGAGACCAATAATAATAAGAGACTTGCTTGGGCCAAGAAACACGACCAATGGACATTAGACCGGTGGAAATCTGTCCTTTGCTCTGATGAGTCCAAATTTGAGGTTTTTGGTTCCAACCGCCGTGTCTTTGGGAGACGTAGAGAAGGTGAAAGGATGATCTCTGCATGTGTGGTTCCCACCACGAAGCTTGGTGGAGGAGGTGTGATGGTGTGGGGGCGCTTTGCTGGTGACACTGTTGGTGATTTATATAGAATTCAAGGCACACTTAACCAGCATGGCTCTCACAACATTCTGCAGCGATACGCCATCCCATCTGGTTTGCGCTTGGTGGGACATCATTTGTTTTTAACAGGACAATGACCCAAAACACACCTCCAGGCTGTGTAAGGGCTATCTGACCAAGAAGGAGAGTGATGGAGTGCTGCATCAGATAACATAGCCTCCACAATCACCCGACCTAAACCCAATTGAGATGGTTTTGGATGAGTTTGGACCATAGAGTGAAGGAAAGGTAGCCAACATGTACTCAGCATATGTGGGAACTCCTTTTCAAGACTGTTGGTAAAGCATTCCAGGTGACTACCTCATGAAGCTGGTTGACAGAATGCCAAGAGTGTGCAAAGCTGTTATCAGGCAAAGGGTGCTTCTTTGAAGAATCTTAAATGTATAAAATACTTTGATTTGTTTAACACTTTTTTGTTAATACATCATTCCATTTGTGTTATTTCATAGTTTTGATGTCTTCACTATTATTCTACAATGTAGAAAATCGTAAAAATAAGGAAAAAAAAAACCTTGAATGAGTAGGTGTGTCTAAACTTTTGACTGGTACTGCACATTTTTAGAACATCGATGATATCATTCTGGATTGTTTTGAATACATATTGTGCATTTTTGAGTCCACCACTGATGTGGTTCCCGAGTACAGAATCACTAGAATCCAATCGGTTACCTGCATTTCCCCCAAGCTGTCGTACACTGGCATCATCTCGATGCCCTCACAGTGCCACATTTTGCTGGCCACAGAACAATACGTGCTTTATGACCAATTTCAAAAGTTTTTTTTTTTTCCAAGTTTGCACCGGAAAAGTTTCACTCTCATTCTCCTGAACATCCAAAGTTTTTTTGCTCCATCACATCCATTAAGGAAGAGCGCGTTCTCAAGAGTTCAGGTGACTACTTTTTTGCAGGAACTTTCCCTTTCCTAAAATGATAATTGAGTCGGTTCGTAGCGTGTACAATATCAGTGAGTGGACGCGACACTAGGATACTAAGTTCTTCCATGCAAAATAGAGCACAGTGGAGGCAAAATGCTCCAGAACAATCAGGTGGAATAAGCCAATCCCTTGTATATGATCAAACATTCTGTGCAAGATGTGCGTGATCGTGACGTACCATCTTTTTCTCTGCACACCTGAGCAAGGAGCTTAAAACTGGCGCTTGGAGTGAAATGTTTCTTCAGAAGAATGAGTTTGATGTCATCTAGAAGGTGACGACAGTTTTTATAGGTCCCGATGTCATCGGTTAAGGCAGCACTCGAGCGCTCGCCCTTTTGGGCTGATAAAATGATCTTGGACTTGCCTATCAAATTGTGATTGAGAACATCAGAACTCTTTGGACTTGTGTTGACGAGGGCCGTGCTCGGGGACTTGCCAGTTGAATTCAGAACAACTACGATAACGTATGATTTTCAACAATGATCTCTCCGACTCTCTGGAAAGTCCTCTTTATCTCTTTGCTGATGACTCCACCCTCTGCATACTATGTCATCCCTCAGATCGGCAAGCAGCAGCTTCTTCGCTCTCTGTAGATCTGGATAAAATCACAAACTGGTCCAACACGGAGAAGGAACATGTCTTTCAATCGGGACAAATCTCACACTCACTATGTCTCTCGAAAGGACCGTTTGGAACCCCCCCCCCTCCCAACTAGTTTCTCAACAATTCTCTGGAAGAAGTCTTTTCTTTCAAGCTTCTGGTCTTACTATCTGCCATGATCTTTCCTGGGAAAGCCACATTTCCAACCTGGCCTCCAACCTATATACATATATATATTTTTTAATGGTGTACACAATTCAAATTCATTGATAAATCGTGTGGGCATAGGTGTCAAAAATCCGGCAACAATGCATCTCCGGTTACGTCACGTCATGTCATAAAATCAAATGGAGTACCTGGCAGGAAGGTTAATTTTTGAAGGGACGAGAATATTGTTGCTGTGGTTGTCGAAACGACTGGTTACTGGTTAGTTGTTTTCATGATGTTCTGCCTGCATGCCTGATTGTACTGCAGACAGTGACAGGTCCAGCGACGGGGGAGCTCAGATGCAGAGCAGCGACCGGGTCGGGAAAGCTGCGCGGTGTTCGGCGTGTGGTGGAGGCTGAGCGAGATTGGCACGGCAGATACGATGGCTTTTCGATGTTTTGAGACGCGGTTCAGGACTGATCTCGGTGTCTGTTTACCCACATTTGATTACTGTGGGTTCTTACAGCAATGGTTGTCACAGTCCATCACGAGAACGGTTTCTGTAGGACCCGAGGAGTGGACTATTAACGTCTTGAGGGTTGTTTGTTCCGACTCTCCAGCCGTAATTGATTTGAAAACCTCCGCCTCGTCTTGTCCTTTACATTGTGTATTACAAATGTACTACATTGCCTGTGTGTTTGTCTGAAAATGATATGGATGACAATTTACATCAAGCTTGGCTTGTTCAGAAGGAACTGTGAAGTTCTGAATTGTAAACTTTGGGAGCATGTACAGGTGACCATTGTAATTTGATGGGTGCTGATGAGGGTGGGGGGGGGGGGGTGACAGTGCAGTGTATGGTTTGATGACATTTTCCATTTGATCTCCCACTGGTTGTGAACTCCAAGTACGTCTGGTATGTTAGTTTGTGTTTGCACTCGTCACCCAGACACGTGGCATGACTTTAATAAAGGCGTTATTTTGTATTGATCTTTTCTGTTGTATTCACAGGTCGAGACTCATGGAAGAGCTGCACAACAGAAACCTGAAGGTCGCAATCTGACAATACAATGAAGGAAGAAAAGGTGGAAAGGGACAAAAGAGAAAATATATATGAATATTAATATGAGCAATGATGTCATAATCCTAAGAAATGATGTCATCATCCAAAGAATCCATCCATCCTATGGGACCATACTCTGTGCAAAGCGTTTGCTGCCTCAGCAGTCTCTTGGCTATTGGGCACAACCCTGGACGGGTCACCACTCTGATACAGGATACGAGCAAGCTGGCACTCATTTTGCCGACCTCGGAAAGATGACAGGCAGAGTCAACTCCACCTGGTATTAATTCAACATCCGAGTGGGATTTGAACTCACGATCCAAGGATCCCAAGCCCATCACCCTAACCATTAGGCCAACACCAGGCATATCCTAAGAATGATTCTCATTAACAGGACTTAAGAGTTGTCTTCAACTTGGGATTGGCTGTTTCTCCCAAAATTCTCGAGATGGAATGTTTGAAAATGTCATCTTGTAATAACATGTGCACAATTATTGATGCTTTGTATATAATTTAAAATTTCATTATTTTATCATGTTTCCTGTTCTGCGCCATTTATAAGGAGTTTTCCACGGGGTGGCAGGATCTCCCAGAGGAATGCACACTCACCTCTGAGCTGGCTAGTTTGGATTCGAATCTCGACCCAGCTATAAACTACCATCCTGGTGTTTTGCAGGCAAGGTGAGCCATGAATGTGTTTGCCGTCCCTTGGGGTGACGTTAAACCGGGGTTTAATCTGCCAGCGTTTATTCTTGGACATTAAAGATTCCAAGTGTCCATCAAGAAGAGTACGCGAGCTATCACTGACACCCTGAACAACAAATACAAATGCATGCCTGATTGTGGGTAGTGTGTGGTCTGATCTTGTACATGCTTTGACGCATCAGCTTACGCTGCTTGCTAGCTCAGACTCTCAGTGTGATGGTGTTTGGGGAGCAGATCTTTACTGAAATCAAATTCACGTTCCCAGGTTATTCACATGTCTAATGTGACGGTACTCTGTGGTTATGAAGGGTAACCATGATCGGGGTTTCCGAAAGCGGATTTGGAAGATTATCCGGGATAGCGCTTGGAGGGACTTTGGTTTGCACGAAGAGAGGGCTGCGAAGCAACCTTTGGTAGAAAATTTTCACCGCAGAGGTGACCGGTTTCAGATCGAGGAGACTGGGAGAGACTTTACCCTTCGAATGAAGATGATTATATGAGAGCAACATGTTGGAACATGAGTCAGGTGTTCTCGGACGATGCATTTTTGGATTACCAATCGCCCATCATGATGTCACCCTGCCTCGCACAGTCTTGTACCTTTTGTTGGCTGGCCTGGCGCGTGGTAGCCGTGGCCTATGCCATTGTGGGACACCTCATTACCGACTTGCTGCATGACTGTATGGGTGAGTCATACATTTGAGGGACACTTCCTTGTTAACGTGATCTTGTTTAAAATGTTCAAGCACATGCACCGTCGGCAAACTCGCGGATCGACGGCTGACGCACGACTTGTTCTTGGTACACCTGGATGCCCCAGATTCGGAATCAATTGAGGAGCAGTAATGTTTCAAATGAAATGATAACTCGACAAAAGACTAACCTCAAAAGAAGACTCATACTGCTGCTGCCTCTGGTCTACAGTGGACCATTAGAGAAAGCACACCTTACTGCCTCAGATCAACCACCTGCTTCATCACTTATGAAGTTTGTATTCTGTCTCGGTTTTATTCCCTATAAGGACTAATCTGGACAAAAAGACTTGACATAAGTTTTTGGATATAGACATGAAATTGCATTGTGCCACTTTTGGAGTTAGTCTGTCGTACATTCCCGTGGGATCTCTCAAAACGAGCATTTTATGCCTCACCACTGAAACCACTGGAACCACTGAAAAACATTTCAACCAAATTCGGAAAAAGTATGGAATGAATACAAATATGAACTGATTCAATTTTGAGTTCAATAGGTCAAAGGTCTCAAGTCATGTTGCCATTAATTGAAATCTCTGTTATCCAATAACTTCTAAACGACTGAAGGGATTTCACCAAGCTTGTCACAAGTATGGACTGCAATACAAAGATGAATTATTGGGTCCAAAGGTCATGTCCTATAATGGAAAATCCTTTTGCAGACCATATTTCGATTGAGAAGCATCTGATGTTTTCTCTACGTTTTTCTCTTGCAGTTTTTCATGTGACCATTAAGATCAAACTTAACAGGAGGTTGATATCTAACGTGAGCGGAGGAATATTCCCTCAACACAATTGTCCAATAATATATTTCAAGTTCCACTCAAACTACCAGCAACATCTCCCTCCGCTCTCTCCAACCGACAGCAACCTCTCCGCTCCGCTCTTCCTCCAACCGACGACAACCTCTCCCGCTCTCTCGCAACGACGGCAACCTCTCCGCTCCGCTCTCTCCAACCGACGGCAACCTCTCCGCTCCGCTCTCTCCAACCGACGGCAACCTCTCCGCTCGCTCTCTCCAACGAATCTCTC
>CM068965.1:89605543-89623063 GCA_035128595.1 Eptatretus atami | reverse complement strand
TATATATATATATAAATAACCATGCTGATACACAAAATCCTTACCATATGCTGAACTTCCTTCATCCTCACAATCTTCATCTGGATAATCATTCCTCCAGTTACTTTCTTCATTTTCATCATCCTCATCGTCATAAACCTCCTCTGTACCTTCCTCGACATCAAACATCTAGGGTGAGAGACAAGCTTTGTGAGATAAATGAGAAAGGCCTCCCCCCATAAACACATACAGCTCGACACGGGCTCGAGGAACGTGCCGTCCACGTGCACCTCTCATTCCCGACTCGGATGGGCCAAGACGCGTCACAGAAAGCACTTATGGCCCTAACACGTGGTGAGTGTGCGATTCCAAACTACGGTTAACATTTTATGATCATCACAAGTCACACGAATCATCGACTGTTAACACTAACCGAGCAGTACAGTAGTCAGTAAAACTTCACCCCCATACCCCCACCACCCAGACCTCCCCCAAAGATGTCGTGTTCAATGGCTGTGACAAGTCACAAAGAAATATTACTTCAAAAACCCCACGGAGTAAACAACGGTTATTGCTTTCCCTCCAAGTTATTCACTCAAATGGTTTGAGATGAACATACATGGACCCAGGATAACAGGTCGGTACTTTATTAAAAACACCAATTTCAGAACCACTTTCTTTTCTCTTACAAGTGATGAAGAATGTGACAAGCGACATTGGACAGAACCACACAGCCCGCTCACCAGGTCATCCCCGGCGTTCAATGGCATGACCGACAACACATCCTCAGCGTTCGATACGCCAGGGCTCGCCGTGTAGTAAATGTCATACACGTAGACGTCATCGCTCTCGCAATGCTCCGAGCCAACACCGCTTATCGCCAACTCTCGTACCATTCGCACAGAATTGCAGAGCACAGCGTCGGTGCTGGGACGACCTGAGCCCTGTCGGTGAGAAGACATTTAACTATCCGGCATGTCGAATACTCAACGCTTCAGCACTTTGGAGTCTCAAAAGAGCTCCGTCATCAGAGCGAGAGCAAAACCGCATACCTGGGACACCTCTCTTTCACCGTCGGATGAATATTCTTCCTCTTCATGAACTATATCGAGAAACTTGAAGAATTCTTTTGCCTCCTCGGCCATATCACTCGACCGCAGACGTCCATCCAAACGCACCGCGGGATCCGAATCTCCCTTCTTGACTCTTTCCCCATCTGGAACTCCGTCCACCTCCTGCACTCCCTCGGCCAAAGACCTAAAGGTGGCCACAGCCCTGTACCGACCAGCCCGGCTGCTGGCCTGACTGCTGGCCCGAGCAGTCCGCTTCCTCGACGGTGCGCTGCCGAAGGAGGTCTTGTTTCCACATCCCGGTCGGCTCAAATGACACGCTCTTTGATTCCGCAAAACCTCACGGACTGGATTTCCCAACGCTTCCTCCTTCAGACAAACACGTTAGGCAGACAGGTAAACACGCATACAAAGGTAAAATGTACAACTACTTCACAGAGTACCAAAACTAAACCTCCTGTTAGACTACCAACATCATACCGACCACGACGACCTTAACGAGCCCAATTATTCCCACATTGTTGTGGGGTCGTATGGGGGGCAAGTTTTAACCCACGACTTTCACGATCGGTCGGCCAGGACTGAATGTGGCAAGAATTTGAAATTCGTTCAGGGTCCCGGCGATAACTCGCCTGCTTTACACAAAGGACACCGTGGGATCTTTGACGTCCACCGACTTGTACTAGCAGATGGAACAGCCGGCTTAACGTCCATCCAAGGAACGGCACACTTCGGTATGCAACAGCCTGCAGACTCGAGTCGGGAATAGAATCGTGATGCACACAAGGAAGGTAAATTAGACGTAGCGTACACCAGGCACGGTATTTGGACGGACCACCGGCACACAATGGCCTACCTAACCCGAGAAGCAGATGGACGGGCGGCTCAGAATCCGTTCCAAAAGGACGGGGAATCGCCGCAACACGGCACCGTGGGAACTTCGTGGAGAGCAGGAAACGTGTGTGTACACAACACAGACAGACACACACACACACAAAACACACACACACATACACACACATACACACACAGACACAACAAAAAAACACACACACAACACACAGACACAAAACACACATACCACACACACAAAAACACACACACACACACACAAAACACACACACACACATACACATACACACACACACACACAGACACACCAAAAACACACACACACACAAAAACACACACACACAGACACACACACACAGACACACAAAAACACACACACGTCAAGAGAAAGAGCGAACACCTGGTCTGGTGGACACCTGACGTACCTGCGAAGACACAGTCGCTGCGAGGCGAAAAAGCTGCTGTTGGACAGGTCTGACATCGCTGCCCGGGATCAGCTGGCAACGCCGTCGTTTACACGAGACAAGCAACGCGTCCGCGGCGTCCGCCGTGCGGGGCCGTTTCACCCGGAGCAACGTCGACGCAACGGCCGCCATGCTCCCGGAAACGGCTCCTCTTCTTCCTGCCTACGTCTTCTTCTTCCACTTCTTCTTCTTCTTCTTCAAAAACTAAGCCAACACTCCTCCAAAAACTAAGCCGACACTCCTCCACAGCGTCTTTCTGTCGTTTCGTAGATCTACGGAAATCTATATAACCCTTCAGTTCGGTAATAATTATCATGGATTCACGGCTCGGTGAGTTAGTGCAGCATGTTGTAGCAAATAACACAACCACACTGAGTCGTGGAAGGATGAAAATATCTGCTCTGTGAGGTCGGCGGTTCGATCCCAGCTGAGACATTCCAGAGACTACATGTTGCTTCCTCAATCGACGCTCAGCGTTTAAAAGGGAAACAAGCGTCGGATGGTAATAATTATGCAGACTTTGTTGAACCAAGGGCCCCCTCCTACTTTGAAGTACTTTGGAAGGGAATTCGTGTTTTATTATTGAATATCAGCCAAGGTACCGGAAACGCCGAGTCCCTCTCTCCTCCCACAAAAGTACCCGACGTTGCCAGGCAACGCTAGATCCCTCCTCCCACCCCACCCATTCCCCTTCCTCCTCCCACAAAGGTACCCGACTTGCAAGCAACGCTAGATCCCTCCTCCCACCCAAACCATTCCCCTCCCTCCTCCCACAAAGGTACCCGACGTTGCCAAGCAACGCTAGATCCCTCCTCCCACCACCCAGCCATTTCCCTCCTCCTCCCACAAAGGTACCCGACGTTGCCAAGCAACGCGAAATCCCTCCTCCCACCCCACCCATTCCCCTCCTCCTCCCACCCAAGGTACCGACGTTGCCAAGCAACGCTAGATCCCTCCTCCCACCCCACCCATTCCCTCCCTCCTCCCACAAAGGTACCGACGTTGCCAAGCAACGCTAGATCCCTCCTCCCACCCACCCATTCCCTCCCTCCTCCCACAAAGATACCCGACGTTGCCAAGCAACGCTAGATCCCTCTCCCACCCCACCCATTCCCTCCCTCCTCCCACAAAGGTACCCGACGTTGCCAAGCAACGCTAGATCCCTCCTCCCACCCCACCCATTTCCCTCCCTCCTCCCACAAAGGTACCCGACGTTGCCAAGCAACGCTAGATCCCTCCTCCCACCCCACCCATTCCCTCCTCCTCCCACAAAAGTACCCGACGTTGCCAAGCAACGCTAGATCCTCCTCCCACCCAACCCATTCCCTCCCTCCTCCCACAAAGGTACCTGACGTTGCCAAGCAACGCTAGATCCCTCCTCCCACCCAACCCATTCCCCTCCCTCCTCCACAAAGGTACCGACATTGCCAAGCAACGCTAGATCCCTCCTCCCACAAAGGTACCCGACGTTGCCAAGCAACGCTAGATCCCTCCTCCACCCCACCCATTCCCTCCCTCCTCACAAAAGGTACCTCGTGTTGCCAAGCAACGTACAGATACATCCTCCCACCCCACCCATTCGCTCCCTCCTCCCACAAAGGTACCTCGTGTTGCCAAGCAACGCTAGATACCTCCTCCCATCCCACCCATTCGCCTCTCCTCCCACAAAGGTACCCGACGTTGCCAAGCACGCTAGATCCCTCCTCCCACCCCACCCACCATTTCCCTCCTCCTCCCACAAAGGTACCCGACGCTGCCAAGCAACGCTAGATCCCTCCTCCCACCCACCCATTCCCCTCCCTCTCCCACAAAGGTACCTGACGTTGCCAAGCAACGCTAGATCCCTCCTCCCACCCAACCCATTCCCCTCCCTCCCACAAAGGTACCCGACGTTGCCAAGCAACGCTAGATCCCTCCTCCCACCCCACCCATTTCCTCCCTCCTCCCACAAAGGTACCCGACGTTGCCAAGCAACGCTAGATCCCTCTCCCACCCCACACATTTCCCTCCCTCCTCCCACAAAGTACCCGACGTTGCCAAGCAACGCTAGATCCCTCCTTCCACCCCACCCATTCCCCTCCCTCCTCCCACAAAGTACCCGACGTTGCCAAGCAACGCTAGATCCCTCCTTCCACCCCCACCATTCCCCTCCTCCTCCCACAAGGTACCCGACGTTGCCAAGCAACGCTAGATCCCTCCTCCACCCCACCCATTTCCCTCCCTCCTCCCACAAAGGTACCCGACGTTGCCAAGCAACGCTAAATCCCTCCTTCCACCCCACCCATTCCCCTCCCTCCTCCCACAAAGGTACCTCGTGGTGCCCAGGATTTAAAGTACATCTATTGAAGAAGCACAATTCAGCACATATTTAGAGATAAACATTTTAGTACCCTGCGCTCGAGAAGCGATCGGTAGTGTACGTACGTACACTTCGTACGTGTCTGCATTTTGTTAAGAGCGTACATCGTAAACCGTTCAACGGAGGAAATTGAAACTTTACCACATGTAACATGACCACGTGATATAGCGGTCACTCTTGAGGTCAACATCGGCCAATGTTCTGATATCCTCAACATTCATCCGATTGATTTGAAATTTGAACAGGATTTTCATTAAAATGACCATCATGTGTCACGTGGTCTGGCAGCCATATTGGATCGAAGGGAAAATCTTTGAAAAAAATCTTCGTAGGAGAAACCGTTTAACCGATCAATGCAAAATTTAACTTATTGATCAACTACCCATGGGAAATATGGTTTGATAACGATGACGTCATCGTCACGTGGCCCTACAGCCGTATTAGATCAAATTTTAAAAACCTTAAAAAAAAACAAGACTTGGCTCGCACCAAGTCCTTCTCAAGACCGTGCGGGGTCTGTATCTATGAACACCATCGAGTTGATGAAGCTGTAAAACATTGAACAGAAATATGAACAAAATTGAACAAATGATTGTCATGTTTTTGGGTTGATGATATTGAATGTTTCTACATCAGGGAGCAGAACATGGAATTCGTGTTGTGTTCCAACTCGAGAGGAGCCCACGTATCGATTACCAAGTGAAAAAGATATTGGATTTGAAATGTGTTTTGTTGTCAGACAATCGGAACGCACTCTCGAAACAACGATATCGGTAAACAGATCAAAATCGCTTGTTTTTAAATTTTCACAATTAGAGCGGGAATTTTTTTCACTTTCACAATTAAAATATTATTATTATAATCAAAGTACTATACAGAGGGGTCTGGCCATCTTCTTTTGTTCCTGTGCAGCAGCAACAATAACTGAGGGTGTGGCAGAGCTGCTGATGCAGTGCCCCCGTAGGTTAGTACATGAATTTGGAATTTTGCCAGGATGTCGGAGATAGTTTCCCTCCTCTTCGTGAAGGACACAGACAAGAGATCTTTGATGTCCACCAAGTAATTCCGGCAGACGTGACGTCCAGTTTAACGTCCATCTGAGGGACGGCACTCACAATGATTAATCATCCTGCCTATGAAACACCAGGATGTCAATTTATAGCTGGGTCAGGATTCGAACCCGGGCTAGACAGCTCAGAGCGAATGTGCATACCTGCCGTGGAGTGGGGATACATTGCTTTGTAGCCACTGAAAACATTTTTCAATCCTCTCTTGAACTCGTAGTTGTCTTTCCTCATTCTAATCCTCTAATTTATTTTGCCTTCCAAACCGCTTTGCCTTTTAGGACACGTGGGCTGATGCTGTCTGAGCCGGTTGCAGAATGTGAATCGAGGTTTGATAGCAAGTTCTCCACCTTGTCAGGATAAAAAAAGCACACAGAGTCCAGGAACAGCGAGGTGTGACTGGGTAAGGTGGGTACAGAAGGCGATGGGTTTGGGACACAAGATTTACAAGCAAACACGGAGTTCAGGCATTCAGCCTTTTCGGCAATTGATTGAGAAATTAATTATTTATGATTATTATTTATTAATTTTAATTGTGCAATTAATCAATGAATTATTGTACACGGCTCTCTCCCAATTCCGACTCCACGTGCTGCAAGGCGGCATCGTCGCGCGCCGAAGGTTCCCCAACGATAGCGGGCGTGCTGGAGGGATTTGTTATTTATTTATTTATTTGGCATGGGGGCGGTGTACTTTGAATGTTCCTCTACTTGTTCCAATTTAAACTTATTTACTGTTTCTGCTGCCACTACCTTTCCAGGGAGACCATTTCATGCATCAACTACTCTCTGAGTAAAAGTCCCCTACGCCCGATCTAAACTACCGTCCTAACTCTCCTCTTCTTTACTCTCAGGCTATGACCTCTGGTCCTATCACTGTCTCCTCTTTTGAATAATTAATCTTCACTAATTTAATCTCTACCTTTCATTATCTTAAACATCTCTATCATATCTCCTTGTAACTGTGATGTCCGAGGTGCAGCGGGCATAGGAAGCAAGAGCGTCAGTAGGTAACTCCGCTTTAATTGCGGCATCCCGATGTACACTGAGCCACCCCTAGCGGGCGAGTCATGATATACGAAAACCCAACCACGTGACACAGCACACTCCTTCCCTCGTAAAATGACAAGTCAAACAATGAAAAAAAACACTCATAACATGACCAACGAAACCAATCGCTAATCAAAATCCTCCAAGTACCGCGGCCGCCTCCTGACCCGCTTCGGGCGGCCAGCCACGCCAGACGGCTCAGGCTCAGACGCCTCCCGGCTCGGTCGAGGTGAAACCTCGCCGGACTCGCCCATCCGCAATAAACAACCGCCCCGGCCGATCGGCCTGCTCAACGTCCTCGGGCATCGGGACGACCGCTCTGGTAAGCCCGCGGGCGTCGGCACGACCCCCTGGCGATACCACGTCTGGGCACGGCGACATCACAGGCGGGGTCCCACATCGCTTGGCACTGGGGGGGCGACGCTGAACAGCGATCATGCATTTGGTCCACGCGACGTTTCCACACCTCCCCACTATCAGTCCGCACCATGCAATTCGCCGGCCCCAGTACCACAGAGACCACAGCCGGCACCCATTTGGAACCGTGAAAATAATCGCGCACCATTACCCGCTGTCCCACATCAAAACCGCGCAGCAGCGTCGGGCGCGACACCGCCCCACTCGCCGACCCTCCAGGTCGCAGCAAATCCAGTCTGGACCGCAATGCCCGTCCATAGAGACGAATGGCAGGAGAATCACCTGTGACAGAATGAACCGCGTTCCTGTATTGGAGCAAAAAGACATCGACCACCGTCTGCACAGGTGCACACCCCCCTGCGCAACGCCCGCTTCAACATCTTAACGAACGCCTCTGCCTCCCCATTCGTTGCAGAATGGTATGGTGCGGACCTTAGATGTCGAATACCATTTTGACGCATAAACTCATCAAATACACCTGCCACGAACTGCGGACCGTTATCAGAGACCAGGACCTCAGGTAATCCTTTATTAGCAAAGATCGTCCGCAGTTTTTCACTGTAATGTTTGCTGACGTATGCTGCATCACGACAATCTCCGGCCATTTAGAAAATGCATCGATCACAATCAAAAATTTTGCCATTAACCGGCCCGCAAAATCTACATGGACCCTCTGCCAAGCCCGGTCTGGGGCCGGCCATAGTCCCGAGGCTCGACGCGGGTTATCAGCATCTGTTTGACACGTGGTGCAATGTTTAATCAATCGCTCAATGTCTTGTCCAACCCTGGCCACCACAAAAGGCTACGAGCAAGACTCTTGGTCTTCACGATGCCAAGGTGACTGACATGCAGCTCCTCCAAACACCGCTGTCTGAACTTCGGTGGAATCACCGCTCTCATTCCCCACATAATGCATCGCTGGACCAACGACAGCTCCTATGCGCGCGATGTGAACGGCTGGAATGCCGGCGTTGAAGGTAGATCGCTCCAATTCCCCGTATAAATCGCCTGAACGACACGGGCGAGCACTGGGTCACGAGCCGATTCCACCGCGACCTGTTTGGCCGTAATCGGCCCGCTTTGGATCTGGCCAAGTGCGAACACATCGACCCGGTCGGCCGACTCAGACGCAGCTGGGCCCTCCGCGCACGGCAAGCGCGAGAGCCCGTCGCAGTTACCATGCTTCTCGGTGTCCGGAACTGAATATCGTAATTGTAACCAGCAAGAAACAGACACCACCGCTGTATCCGTGCGGCCGCCACCACCGGAACCCGCGTTCGGGTCTCAGGATGAACTGCAGCGGCTTGTGATCCGTCTGCAACGTGAAATGCTGCCCCAGCAGGTATTGATGAAATCTCCGCACACCCCAGACGAGGCTGAGAGCCTCGCGCTCGATCTGAGCATATTCCCGCTCTGCTGCGGACAGGGTCCGGGATGCAAAACAAACAGGCCGCTCAGAACCATCGTCCATCCTGTGGGAGAGCACTGCCCCGATGCCATATGCGAGCTGTCGCATGCCAATAAGAGTGGACACGCAGGCTCGTAGTGCACGAGGACCGTATCCTCTGTGAGCAGCCGCTTGACGCGGTCGAACGCCGCCTGGTGTGCAGGCCCCCAGGCCCAGCGCTCGTCCTTCCTGAGCAACCGCATCAACGGCGCAAGCTGCGAGCTGAGCCGCGCACGAACCTTTGGTAATACTGGGCCATACCAATGAAGGAGCGTAGCTGCGTCTTGTCGCGAGGCGGTGGATGCGCTGATCGCCTCCACCTTCCGAGGGCCTTTCACCAGCCCCTCCGGCGTGATGATGTGCCCGAGGTATTCCAACGCTGCTTGAAGAACGCGCACTTGTCCCTGTTCAAGCGCAGGCCGCACGCTTCTAGCCTCGTCAGCACTTGGCAATGTTCGCAAGGTGCTCGTCTGCCGTTTTCCCTGCAATGAGCACATCGTCCAGGTAGGTCTGAGCGGGCAGGCCAATGCAAACCTGGTCCATGGCTTTCTGCCACAAGGCTGGGGCCGAAGCAATCCCAAAACAGAGTCGGGTATATCGATAGAGTCCTTGACACGTGTTGATTGTCAAAAGGTCGCTACTCCTGGGATCCATCGGCAGGTGAAAATACGCATCACGCAGATCAAGCTTCGTGAAGTATTTACTCCCCGCCAATCGTGCATATATTTCATCGATTGATGGCAGTGGATATTGCTCCACGCTGAGCCCCGGATAAACGGTGGACTTGAAGTCTCCGCACAGTCGGACGTCTCCATTCCGTTTCAGCACCGTGACAACCGGGGTGGCCCAGTCTGAGTACGACACCCGTTCGATCACACCACAGCCTCCAGCCTATTCAGCTCACACTTGACCTTGTCCCGCAGGGCATACGGTACCGGCCGTGGTTTACAAAAACGAGGAACCACCCCTCCTTCAGGAAGAGCTTTGCCTGCACGCCCTTGAGTTTCCCAAGGTCGTCGCAAAAACAAACCTTGATGTCTTTGAAGAATCTTCTCCAACTGATCCTCCATCGGCTCGGCACGGGTTGCACAAGGTTCACGGCGGCCCATCGAGCCTGATGCGGGTCAGCCAGTCTCGGCCGAGGAGAGACGGCCCCTCCCCCGCACGACGTACAACCGAAGCGTGGCGACCTGGCCTTGGTACCGCACAGACACGTCTGCCATCCCGACTGGCGTTATCTTCTCACGGGTGTATGTGAACAGTTCGAGGTCGGACCTGATAAGCTTCAGCCGTTGAGTCTACGCGCGTCTGTTCGCCCATGATTGACACAGCTGCTCCTGTATCCACCTGGAACGTGATCGGCGTTTTGTTCACCTCGATTCCCACCGTCATCGGGCGCGCCGCTGCAGGGCCAATTGAAAATAGGCCCACCAAAGGCCGCTCGTTCCGGGGCGCCCGCGATCCCGCGTGGGTCGCCGGCCATCCGGCACGCTGTGGCCGGTGATGGCCCGAAACATCTCCGCGAGCCTGCTCGACCGCCGTAGCCGTGTCGACCGCCGAGTCAAATGTAATGGCTTCACTCTTCAGCCGTAGAATCGCCGAAATCATCTCCGCGTCTTGCAAACCAGCAATAAAACGGTCTCTGAGCCGAGCTGGACGTTCCTCTGCCGTGAACCTGCACGTCACGGAAGCATGCTTCACTCGCACCACGAAATCAGAAAGCGTTCCCCTGGACCTCTCGAGAGGCGATCGAACTGGTATCGAGCGAGCTGTAAAGACTTCTCCGGCGCCACGTGCGCTTTCATCACCTGCACAACGTCCCGAAATGAGAGCTCGTCATCACGGGCTTGCCCGGCACCAATAAATCACTCAGCAGCCATAATGTTCCGCCGACAGCGAGGCGAGCAAGATCGACTTCCGTTTGCTCTCGTCGACCACATCATTCGCGTGGAAATAGCATTCCAATTGTTCCGAGAACAATCCGAAGTCGCCTCCGACGAACACGGGAACCCGTCCGTGTGCCGTGATTCGCCGAATCATCCTCGTCAGCCAATTGTGGTGTCCGAGGTGCAGGGGCATAGGAAGCAAGAGCGTCAGTAGGTAACTCCGCTTTATTGCGCATCCCGATGTACACTGAGCCACCCCTAGCGGGCGAGTCATGATATACGAAAACCCAACCACGTGACACAGCACAGTAACCACCTCCTTTCTAGTGTATAAAGCCCCGTCTCCTTCAACCTCTCCTCATAGCTGATTCTAGCTAGGCCCGGAATAGCTGAGTCGAGCTAGGCCGGAATCGCTGAGTCGAGCTAGGCCCGGAATCGCTGAGTCCAGCTAGGCCCGGAATCGCTGAGTCAGCTAGGCCCGGAATCGCTGAGTCCAGCTAGGCCGGATCGCTGAGTCCAGCTAGGCCCGATCGCTGAGTCCAGCTAGGCCGGAATCGCTGAGTCCAGCTAGGCCCGGAATCGCTGAGTCCAGCTAGCCCGGAATCGCTGAGTCCAGCTAGGCCGGATCGCTGAGTCCAGCTTGGCCCGGAATCGCTGAGTCCAGCTAGGCCCGGAATCGCTGAGTCCAGATAGGCCCGGAATCGCTGAGTCCAGCTAGGCCCGGAATCGCTGAGTCCAGCTAGGCCGATCGCTGAGTCAGCGCCCGGAATCGCTGAGTCCAGCTAGGCCCGGAATCGCTGAGTCAGCTAGCCCGGAATCGCTGAGTCCAGCTAGGCCGGAATCGCTGAGTCCAGCTAGGCCCGGAATAGCTGAGTCTTGCTAGGCCCGGAATCTGAGTCCAGCTCGGCCCGGAATCGCTGAGTCCAGCTAGGCCGCGGAATCGCTGAGTCCAGCTAGGCCCGGAATAGCTGAGTCCAGCTAGCCCGGAATCGCTGAGTCTAGCTAGGCCCGGAATAGCTGAGTCCAGCTCGGCCCGAATCGCTGAGTCCAGCTAGGCCCGGAATAGCTGAGTCCAGCTAGGCCCGAATCGCTGAGTCCAGCTAGGCCCGGATAGCTGAGTCAGCTAGCCATAGCTGAGTCTAGCTAGGCCCGGAATAGCTGAGTCTAGCTAGGCCCGGAATAGCTGAGTCTAGCTAGGCCCGGAAGCTGAGTCCAGCTAGGCCCGGAATCGCTGAGTCCAGCTAGGCCGGAATCGCTGAGTCCAGCTAGGCCGGAATCGCTGAGTCCAGCTCGGCCCGGAATCGCTGAGTCCAGCTAGGCCCGGAATCGCTGAGTCTAGCTAGGCCCGGAATCGCTGAGTGTAGCTAGGCCCGGAATAGCTGAGTGTAGCTAGGCCCGAATAGCTGAGTCTAGCTAGGCCCGGAATAGCTGAGTCTTGCTAGGCCCGGAATCGCTGAGTCCAGCTCGGCCCGGAATCGCTGAGTCCAGCTAGGCCCGGAATCGCTGAGTCCAGCTAGGCCCGGAATCGTGAGTCCAGCTAGGCCCGGAATCGCTGGATCTAGCTAGGCCCGGAATAGCTGATCCAGCTAGGCCGGAATCGCTGAGTCTAGCTAGGCCCGGAATCGCTGAGTCCAGCTAGGGCCCGGAATCGCTGAGTCTAGCTAGGCCCGGAATCGCTGAGTCCAGCTAGGCCCGGAATCGCTGAGTCCAGCTAGGCCCGGAATCGCTGAGTCCAGCTGGCCCGGAATCGTGAGTCCAGCTAGGCCCGGAATCGCTGAGTCCAGCTAGGCCCGGAATCGCTGAGTCCAGCTAGGCCCGGAATAGCTGAGTCTAGCTAGGTCCGAATCGCTGAGTCCAGCTAGGCCCGGAATCGCTGGTCCAGCTAGGCCGGAATCGCTGAGTCTAGCTAGGCCCGGAATCGCTGAGTGTAGCTAGGCCCGGAATAGCTGAGTGTAGCTAGGCCCGGAATAGCTGAAGTCTAGCTAGGCCCGAATAGCTGAGTCCTTGCTAGGCCGGAAATCGCTTGAGTCCAGCTCGGCCCGGAATCGCTGAGTCCAGCTAGGCCCGGAATCGCTGAGTCCAGCTAGGCCTGGAATCAGTCTTGTGAGTGAAACTCAATTATAATGTGTGTAATGTGTAATGTGTGTGGAGATTGATAACTCGGGTTTTCACGTCCAAGTGTTGACTTCCCGATGAATGGCGTTTGTACCAAGTTTCTTACAACGGTTCCAAACCGGCATGGACGCACATTTCAAATCTGAAAGAACATTTTGGATCACAAACGGTCAAAAGGTCACATCACTGCACAACGTGTCGCTGGAAAAGCAAAGGAACAGTGTTTGAAAAAAACAGAAGAAGCCATTTGGGGGACTTCGACGGTCAGCGTCATGTTAAAAAACTGGATGTGGCGATGTTCTGGCGATGACGTCACGGCCGACATATTTTTGCAGAGCCCCGTTACCTCGCAACCTGGCACTACACCAATGCGGCGTATAATTACATATTATTAATAAAGAAATCTATTTATACTTTAATTGGCGTGTCTTGGACGATTGTGTCTCGTTTGTGGAACCCTTTTCACTCATCACGGAAACGTTTAATGGATATACATATTGTTGAAGTTCAATAGCCCAATCACGAACGTGTATGACGTCATGTCCGGTTGCTGCCTTTGAGATTGGTGAGGAACAAAAAAAAAAGGTTTGAGGCGACGCCAAACAGATTGCTTTTCGTGCCGTTTCCACAGCGATAAATACTTTTTGTATTCCTGTTTAATAATACTCCCTTCGATTTGAAATTCTCCATTTGTAATGTTTATGAAATTCTCCA
This sequence comes from Eptatretus atami, assembly GCA_035128595.1. NCBI lineage: Eukaryota > Metazoa > Chordata > Myxini > Myxiniformes > Myxinidae > Eptatretus > Eptatretus atami. The sequence continues at coordinate 89,609,646 of CM068965.1, read as the reverse complement.
TTTGTAATGTTTAATGTTCATCAGACGGGTCGACCCGTGCCTACCTCACCTTGACTCCACTGTTACCTCAGGTTAAAATTAAAAATGGATTCATTGGTAAGCTTTAACATGGCAGAGTATGGGTATTTATGGTCGGCAAGCCACAGTTTTAAATCACCTTCACCCTCGGTTGCGTAAATCGCTCCATCGTCTCCTCAGGTTCAGGGGTGTGTTCCATTACCTTGTCACATCGGTGCCAACATCGAGAGAAGAAAAAGCGGTACAAAGGATCCGCGGTGTGAGGGAGTGGAGCGATCGAGGAGGGAGGGATTGGAGGGTGTGGGAGGGTGGGAAATGTCTTGGTATTGGAGAGGGGAGGGTCTAGAATGGGGATGGAAGATCTGGGAGGGTGGGAAAGGTCTTGGAATGGGAGGGGAGGGTCTAGAATGGAGATGGAGGGTCCTGGGAGGTGGGAAAGGTCTGGGAGGAGGGTCAAGAACGGAGATGGAAGATCTGGGAGAGTGGGAAAGGTCTTGGTATGGGAGGGGAGGGTCTAGAATGGAGATGGAGGGTCTGGGAGGCTGGGAAAGGTCTTGGTATGGGAGGGAGGGTCTAGAATGTAGATGGAGGGTCTGGGAGGGTGGGAATGTCTTGTTTGGTTGGAGAGGGAGGGTCTAGAATGGGGATGGAGGGTCTGGGAGGGTGGGAAATGTCTTGGTATGGGAGGGAGGGTCTAGAATGGAGATGGAGGGTCTGGGAGGGTGGGAAATGTCTTGGTGTTGGAGAGGGGAGGGTCTAGAATGGGGATGGAGGGTCTGGGAGGGTGGGAAATGTCTTGGTATGAGAGGGAGGGTCTAGAATGGAGATGGAGGTCTGGGAGGCTGGGAAAGGTCTTGGTATGGAGGGGAGGGTCTAGAATGGAGATGGAGGGTCTGGAGGGTGGGAAATGTCTTGGTGTTGGAGAGGGGAGGGTCTAGAATGGGGATGGAGGGTCTGGGAGGGTGGGAAATGTCTTGGTATGGGAGGGGAGGGTCTAGAATGGAGATGGAGGGTCTGGGAGGGTGGGAAATGTCTTGGTATTGGAGAGTGGAGGGTCTAGAATGGGGATGGAGGGTCTGGGAGGGTGGGAAATGTCTTGGTATGGAGGGGAGGGTCTAGAATGGAGATGGAGGGTGGGAAAGGTATTGGTATTGGAGGGGAGGGTATAGAATAGAGATGGAGGGTCTGGGAGGGTGGGAAAGGTATTGGTATTGGAAGGGAGGGGGGGGGGTGTTATTGTTGCGAATTTGGAAGCTTACTGCACACAACAGCCAGGTCCTATAGCATCAGCTATATCGGTAAGTATGTGTTTCTAGTTAGGGTCCCGTCCTATGTTTAATGGGTGATTAATCGTACGTGCGTGCGCTGTGAATTATTTTATAGTTAGGATTTTTACACCACCAACTACAACAATAACACCACCATCGCCGCCATCGCCCAGGTGCATCGTGTCACGTACAGGGGTGAGGTGGAGAATAGGGTGCTCCCCTGGCTGTTCCGTTTGGGTTCTCCCCTCCCACCAGGACCACCCATTGCCCAATCAGGGAAAGCTATCACCTCAGGCTGGCTCCGCCTTAGCCAGATGGAGTGTTTGGCCCGGCCAATCGGGAGGCCGCCACGAGTCGCCTGACAACCCACCGTCCAACCAGGAGGCGAGTGGCAGGGAGAAGAAGCACCTCCCTCCTCAAGAGGAGGAGTGTGGTTGGCGGGACCAGCGTTCGGCAGACAGAGATCGTGGCGTTTGCCGAGTAGCCTGTCATCGTGTGTGAGACATTTCTTGTGGGAGAGGACATTTCAATTCAGACATTTCCAACCTTGCATCCAAAGCCAGTGAGTGGTTGTCGACAAGGATCGTGGAAATTGCGTTCTGCTGACAGTCGTGGTCGTGGCTGGAGCGGTCTGAGAAAGTGGCGAGTGTGGCTTGGTCCCGTTCGTGGGCCGTGGACTTCGGGTCGTTTGTTTGAGTCGGTGGAACTGCAAGAGGCGGGGAGGTACCCGGCTCTACCGAGAAAAGACCCGTGTGTGTGTGTGTGTTGTTTTGTTGGTGTGTGTGTGTATGTGTGTGTGTTGATGTGGTGTGTGTTGTGTGTGTGTGTGTGTGTGTGTGCTGTGTGTGTGTGTGTGTTTGTCCGTTTGGGCCCCGTCTGTTAAGTAGAGCTGTTTAAGTGTTTTCTTTTCATTGTACATTGCATTTTATTTGGATAACTCTGCTCTGTGTTCCCCTCCCAGATTATTGTTGTAAATAAATTCCCCTCTTGTTGAATGTTCCAGCTCGTTTCTGTGTTTCTTTCATTGGCTCGGCACGCTGTCTATTGAGAGATAGCGAGGGTAAATTGTTCATTTGGTCCGGCGCGGCTCTGGTAACTCCGCTCGATTACGCCGGATCCGAGTCGTTACCTGCGACTCAGATCGGACAGAGTCGGCCGAGGGTGTGATTCCCCGGTAGTTAGACTACCGGTAGTAGTTATTTAGGTATATTGAAATTAGGCAATTAACCCTACCCCACGCCATCGAAGTATTGGCGACCACGGTTTTAGTGACCCGTCGGCTACCGGAGTTATCCGGGGTTGACGACTACCTATAAATTCCGGTGTGTTCGGTGGAGCCGACTCTACTGCTCCCTCTAGCGGTCGTGCTCGCCACCAATACTCGGCCCCACAACGTTATCTCCTCCCATGGTTGGGATATTTTTTCGTTTTAACCGGACATTTGTTAATTCTAAGACACTTTATTGCAAAATTAAAGCAGAATAATCATGGTCCATCGAATTTACACCTGAAGGACAGAAACCTTGTCACCACATGAAAATATTTCAAAACCTTCGATGAGATTTTATTTTGTGAAAGCTGTAATTTCACTATTGCTGGCAATAAAAGCGGAAGGCTGTTCAAGCATACAAAAAGCGGAAAACTACCGCCGGAAACCGTAGCGTTGGCAACGATGGAATCGGCTTGTAGAGCACCTGCAAAGTGGCTGATGCACTCAATCAAGCAAGCACTCAAACGAAACGGTTCATGAGGAACAGCTGGCTTGGCAAGCAATAGCAAGCCACTTGGCAGGCAAACGGCTGGCTTTGCGAGTGAAGGGCTGGCTTGGCGAGTGAAGGGCTGGCTTGGCGAGTGAAGGGCTGGCTTGGCGAGTGAAGGGCTGGCTTGGCGGGCGATGGCATGCGCATAGCAAGCTGCTTGGTGATGGAACATTCCCCTGTTCTTCGCGCCAATTTAATGAAACGTCTCAGTTTATAGTTTGTGTTCACTCAGTGTGTTTTACCTCCGTTTTGTGCCTCAGGTCAAATTTTCACATTTTAAAATGATTCTGAATATTAACAAAGGCATCCAATTTCCCTTCAGAGGCACTGCCCATGTGACCAGACGGGAGCTACTGAAGCAGTTATGGACCAGAGGAATCCCTGAGGACACGGCTGGTCCCACAAACGTTCGTACACATTTGGATGAAGCATACTCCCTGATAAATGTGATTCCCGGCAGGTTTAACACGTTTGGCAGGAATGGCTGAGAATTTCCCATCAGAGAGCCAAAGGCGGAAGATGAACCACCAAAAGATAATGTGGAGGCTGCGTAACATGCGGCAGCACTTAACACAGAATCAAGTGAGTTGTGCATCCCCACATGATGTGATCCTTTAATACCGACAACGAAAAGGTGAGTCACAACCAATCATCTGGAGAAATTAATTAGACAGTGCACACACTAAATTAGCCGAGGGAATGGGTTGAAGCCACATGTCTGCCATTTTGCTCCTCCATTATACACCAAGCGTTCCGTTGTGACAGAGCATCATCGGTACACCCACACATATTTATACCGCCACTGAAGGTGAAGGAGGTTATGTTTTCACCCCTTTGTTTGTCTGTGTGCAGGATATTTCACAAAAGTTGTGGACGGATCCGGATGAAATTTTATGGACAGGTTGGGTGTGACAAGGACAAAATGGTTCGATTTTGGTGAAGATCTGAATCCAAATCTGGATATGAGAATTATTTAATTTTTTTTAAGTGATTCTTCGCCATTGAGAGATCGGGCGAAAAACGATATAGTGCTGTATAGCATGATATTTCAAAAATG
>CM068965.1:89591094-89605533 GCA_035128595.1 Eptatretus atami | reverse complement strand
GATATGTTCTCGTGGATCAGGCATTGTGTGGTGGAGGTATCACGTGGTGTAGCAGCCATGTTGGAAAAACAGAAAAATTTTGACCTCTGTACCTCTACCGAGTGCCCTTCTAGTTTTTTTTATATTTTTTTATTAATACAACGGAGGAAAGGTAACAACCAATGACATTATATGTGTGAACCTTTTGTTCCTCAAGGACAGGCGGTAAAGTTTCTCCTCAAAACTTGTAAGGTTTCACCTCAATCTATTCAGCCACCTCGAAGAATAAGTATTGGGACTCGTGTTACAAATTGAAAATGATATTTTTCCACCCCATAGCTGAATCATGCACAACCACCGCAAAACCCATTCCAGCGAGTGGTGAGCGAAGGCTGTCCTGAGCCTCACTCTCCGAGTCTGCTACACATGAGCCTCCAGAACCAGGATGGCGAGCGCTCAGCCGATGGAGACCTGGGAATAAAGCAGCAGCAAGAAGGATCGGTGGCGTGTAACAGACGAATGCAAACTACATCGGTAAACCACCTGATTTGTTATCTGTATCTCGAAACTAGAACATCAAGGATAGTTTAGCACGTACCCTCGATTGTGGGTTATATTTTTGTCGGTTTAACGATAAACTAGAAGACTTCTATGACATGAATGCAGGTGATTGTGACGATATTGGTGACTTTCTTGCAGGAATTTTATAACCCAGGATGAACACTAGGAGGAGATTGGTGTAATTGTATGAAGATGTGTATGTTAGAGGTAGTTGTAGGTTTGTAGTTTGAGTTGGTGTAATTTCATGAAGGTGTCTATGTTGGAGGTAGTTGTGGGTTGTGTGAGGTCGTATGGTGTATGTAAAACTTATGAAGAGAGAAAAAACTGTTTTTGGATTTAAATTTCCGTTACAGTGAATTTTGTTTTCCGTTCTATGAGTTTTCTTCTCTCTCACACACACACACACACACACACACACACACACACACACACACACACCACACACACACAACACACACGATTGGAGGATACTTTATGTGCAATGTGCTACCATTTTCTCTCGGGGTGAATGTTATCAGGAGCACAGGAGGAGGATGCTCAGGAAGCTCTCTTTCACTCAGAGTGAGTCATTCCTGTAGTTAGCACGAGAGGCTGCGTTCATTCTTTCATTGTTAGCTCACCTGGAGCGTACTTCCGGGTAACTTATGGGATGGCGCGTCGTCCGTCCGTACACAAACATTTGCAACTTCTTCTCTGAAACTACACACACAATTCTGATGAAACTTCACCACAAACTTCATCACCCAGTATGTTACCAAAGTTTGGTCACTGCATTGAAAAAAAAGTCAGGCCCTAAGGGGGTCTTCGGGGTTCCCCCCAAATCTCTTCACTCCAACTGGAGGCAGGTCGGTAGTTGTTCTGTCTTTCTACCGTCTCCTCTCCGGTCTCACCCCCAGCTTTGTCTGTGGTGCCCCCCCCCCCATATTTCCGTAGGGCGCTCAAGGTCCGCCAACAACACCCTTCTGGTAAAACTAACAAAATAATGAATCACTGCTCACCCAATCACTGCTTCACTCTTTCATTCCTCTTTTTTCCCACCTTTGGAATAAACTCCCTCACTCTCCTCAATCCCATTCTTCCCTCCAGATCTTCAAAACAGCTGTTCAGCACCACCTCTTATCTTCGCCCATCCAAAACCTCGATCTTTTCTACCTCCGTTAATCCATCCCAAGCCCACCTCCTTCAAATTTCCCTGCTTTCCTTCCTGAAAGTCCCTGTAATGTCCGTTTTGTATACCACATGTTCCCCGCCCCATCCCTCTTCCTTCCACAGATCTCCTAATGTCTCTGTTCCCCACTGTTTTGTGCTTCCCTGTCCCACCGCTCTTCTCTCCTGCCTTGTTATATGTTTCTGTGTATTCGGTCTTACATGAGCCTCAACTTGGTGCCCAAAAAAAAGTATTTTCTTTCTTCTCTGAAACTACACACAATTCTGATGAAACTTGACCACAACCTTCATCACCCGTGATGTACCAAGGTTTGTTCACCACATTTAATAATAATAATGATCCATCGGTATTTACTTTCTTCTCCATTACATATATTGTGGGTCATCCAGGCCTACCAGTGGTTCCCTGGTTATCTTATCCAGCCACAACCAGGTGAGCACCCAGGGGTGTTGCTCCGATGGTTTTTTTTTAATATAATGCCGTTTATTCTGTGCCGTTTTCCTTTGTAAATTACACATTTTGTTGTACTTTACAATCGTCGGCAGACGTGTTTTAGCAGGAAGTGACCCACGCATGCGTAAATTGAGTTCAACAGTTCGTGGTGAATTGTGGGTACATTGTATTTATTTTATCGATTTCATCAACACCCAAGAGACAACGTCACTTCCTCCCATTAAAACCATCGGAATCGCTTCACCCATTATTGTGCTCTGTTGAGAGAAGTTAAATTCAGGGATTTTGCGATCCCCCACTTTGGTACTTTAGCGATGTGTTCGGTCGGTCATCTTTATCACTCTTGGTAGTTCTGAAAACACTCGAGAATGACAGGCATGACTTTTAAAGACTCATCATTTCACTCTTTCTGTGTCGGAGTGGCGACCCATCCAGGATTGTGCCCAATAGCCAAGGAGACTGCTTTGGCAGCACCAACGATCTGCACAGAGTATGGTCCCCATGGATGGATGGATGGATGTATTTCACTGTCGTAGCTTTTCAATGCATCATTTGGTTGACATTTGTTGGAGTGGCCATTCTTTTTTTTTCCTTTGCCATCCCTACGTATGGAGTACTACAGTACTCCATGATATACATTTCACCACAATGTCACATTTTCCTTCCTGACACACTAGAACGATGCACCTGCTGCTTGGCTCTCTCACTCATACACCACCCACACCCATGGCTCAACAGAGCCGGCACATCTCGGAGAGGGGACAACTCCACCAAGAACCAACCCACGAGAACAGGAATCTCCGAATATACCAGACACACCGTGGGACTCCAACTTGGGGGAACTCTGTAAGTAGAAGTACAGGGTGGTGCAGAGCCGACCGACACATTTGGATATGCGATAATTTTTTTCAACAGCAAGAGAGGGATGAAATTAAACACACGAGGTTGATGATCAAAGGTTGCAATGTTATTATTTATGGGAGATAACATCAGGAAGGTGGCCTCCACTAGTTACAGTGCATGGTCTTCGTCACTCCACAAAATTATAAAAAACTCGGCACAACAGATTTTGATCTTGATTGATGACAGCAATCACAGCTTGAATTGCACATTTCATCTCCGGTGTTGTGTGTGGATGATTCCTGGAAACACGTTCTTTGAGATATCCCCACAAAAAGAAGAATTGTGGGACCGTGAGGTCAGGGGAAAGTGCTGGCCAGGGGATGGCTCCAAAACATGAAATAACATGAGGGAAGAGATTGCAGACCATGTCCATACTGCATCTTGCAGTGTGTGCAATGGCTCCATCTTGTTGGAAGTAGAGGTTGTTGGGATCAACACCAAGTGCTTCCAAATGCAGAAGCAAGAAGTTTTGCAGCATGACTACATATTGCTCAGAGTTAACTGTGATGGCTTCCTCATAATCATTTTCAAACAAAAATGGTCCCACAACCCCAAAACTTCCCACTCCACACCCTACTGTCACTTTAGGTGAATGCAGTGGTTGTTTGTGCAATAATCTGGGATTCACTTTTTTTTTTTTGCACTTCCTATGTCAGGCTCGTTTGAGAACTAACACACAATGCACAGAAAGGGGGGGCATGAGACAAGAGGGGCCCGGGAGTGGAAGGACAAACAGTGGGAACAGAGACATCGGATATCTGTTGAAGGAGAGGGATGGCGGGGAACAGGGAAGACAAGATGGCAATTACGGACTTCAGGAAGGAAAGCAGGGATTTGAAGGAGGTGGGTTGGGGTGGATTACAGGGTAGAAAAGATCGAGGATTTGGATGGGGACGATAAGAGTGGTGGTTGAACAGCTATTTTGAAGGCTGGAGGGAAGAATGGGATTGAACAGAGTGAGGATTTCCAAATGGGGAAAAAAGAGGGAATGAAAGTGAAGGTGAGCAGTGATTCGTGATTTTTTGTAGTTTTAACTGAAGGTGGTGGTGGCGGACCTTGACGCCCCTGCGGAAATATGGTATGGACAAATCGCAGACACAGCAGGGGGGGGCGGAGACGGGAGGAGACGGTTAGAAGACAGAAAGACCACCGACCTGCCTGCGGTGAGAGAGTGAGAGACCCAAAGCTCAGCCTCATCGCGGGAGATGCCAATGATCCGAAATGCCTTGGTTTCCACAGCGTGAAGCCAAGAAAGGTTGGACAGGAGCACCAAGCCCAGAGGGGGAGAGCCGTACTCCATCAGGCTGCGGACGAAACTTTTGTGTGTCAGGAGTCAGTGTGGCCAATAAAGGACTTTCACGACGGAGGATTCCAGTCGGTGACTGGCTTTGGAGGCCAGGTTGGAAATGTGGCTGTCCTAGGAAAGATCATGGCAGATAGCGAGACTCAGAGCTGAAAAAGACTTCTTCAGAGGATTGTTGAGAAAGTGGATGGGGGGGGGGGGGGGGTCCAAACGGTCCTTTCGGAGAGACTAGTGAAAGTGTGAGATTTGTCCAGATTGAAGACATGTTCCATGTGTTGGACCAGTTTGTGATTTTACCCAGATTGCAGTGAGTGAAGAAGCTGCTGCTTGCGGTCTGAGGGATGACAGATGGTACGGCAGAGAGTGGAGTCATCAGCAAAGAGATAAAGAGGATTTTCCGGTGAGTCGGAGAGATCATTGATGAAAACCAGAAAAAGAACAGGTTCCAGAATGCTGCCTTGAGAAACTCCAGCCTGGACAGGAAGAGGGGATGAAAGAACTCTATTTTGGGCCACACGTTGACTGCGACAGGAGAGGAAGTCTGCGAGCCATGAAAAGAATTTGGTGACCAGGGTAGGGTACCAGACTGTCAAAAGCACGCGATATTTCTGTTGCCCAATTGCGCATATTTTGTTTATTCACGAAACCTTTGACATAAAAATGCACTTCGTCGCTCATCAAAACAAGGTTCGAAACATCGGGGTCTCCATTGATGATTCTGAGCATCGTGTTGCAACATTCCACTCAAGACACCTTATCACGAGGAAAAAGCTTCTGGACTATGCGTATCTTGTCAGGGTGAAACTTGATATCCTGCAAGATTCGTCCCAAACTCCTCCTGGATATACCTAGGATGTGTGATTGTTGCCGAGCAGAGCGACGTGGACTTTGCACAAAAGATTCCTTCACTCTCCGAACATTTTCTTCAGTACGCACAGTTCTTGGAGCACCATGAGCTATGTCTGTCACTGCCAATATCTTCAAACTTACGTACCCAGGCCAAAATTGTGTTACGTGATGGAATCGGGCCATGCCGAGGAATATTAAACTGTTGCTGCAAACGACGCTGTCTGAATGATGGACTTGGTTTCGTAATCAAAACAAACACCTGCAATTCTGTGCGCTACACTCCACCTCTCCATTTAGAGCAGGAGCCCACAGGGGTCAGGGTAGCTGGAAAGCTAACAACTTTTCTCATGTATAGTAATACTCTATATACATCCCTACTCACAGAAATGGACATCTGCCGTTGCGCCACTTTTATCCCAAAAGGAAGCGAGCTGCTTAAGCGGCTCGTTTCCAAGCGGTCCCGTTGAGGTACAATCTCTCGTGTAACCTACCCGCGCGAATAATTAGGTAAATCGAAGATTTGGCGATCGGACCCTGTAGCGCGGGTAGAGTGGCGGCAAGGTTGTGGTGTGGTTAAAAACACACCCGTGGCTGGTTTCCGGCGTTGATCCGGAAAGCCGCGACTGGATTGTCCGTTCGGTGGGCGAAGCGACCGCTATTGGTTAGACGCGGTCGTTCGCACGCCGACGGGCGGGAAATCTATAACAATATGCAATGAATTCCACAAACTTCAACGCTTCTCATCACTCCAAAATGCATTCTAAACAAAACTCCATTTTAATATCCACTCGAAAGTCCCGTCCTAAACTTAATGTTTCGTTAGCGGTGAAACTGATCAAGTTTAAATGACTGGGTTTATTATTTCTAGTTTCCGTCATTGTGTGTACAAACCATGGGCATCAAATCACTTGTGGGTGCTCTCACGTCTGCTCCGTGATGGACATTTTCCATTTTCCTCAACTCGATCTATGTTTGTCCTCATCAAAGTAAAATTTTGCTAAGACTTCCATGTCTTCATCATAAAATGGGTGAAGACCATTGAGATGGAGGAGCCTTCCCTGTTAAATCCACATACAGATGGAAACTGTCAAAATATTGGTTCTCCTTTGGTCTTGATGGAATCTAAATGTGTACAAAGAAATCTGTTAGCTATGTGCAGGCCCGAGCATGCCGGAAGTGTCCTACCCCTTGCCCTTCAATGCACCGTTCCCGTCTGGCACCCTGTTTGCACACTTGCCCGTCTCCACTTCATGCACCATCCGACACCTTGTTAACCTCAGGCTGGTTACACCAATGCTGAATGAACCACAACCATCCCAGCTCGTGGTGGACCAGATATGGTGCTTACATCCAACATTCACTGACATCACTTCCTTTTCAGATAATTTCCAGTTCGGAAAATTTAATCATTTTAACATGAAACACGACTGTTCATAAGGCTCACCTGTTTTAACTTTTATATTAAAGCATTAGCCCTTTAATTCAGGCAGCGTATTTGGTGACTCACCTGAGCTGTTGGTCTTCAAGCTCCATCTGTGATGGTCTGCAAATGAAGTTTGGTAAAAGTCATTGACATGTTGGTGTACATGTGAAGAAACAAACACCTCCCATTAGGGATTAAGTGGCATGTTTTTCCCTCTTCGACACACCCCGAGTGGAGCCTCGTCGAGTATGATTCCATGAGAGAGACCGTTTAACTCGGGTACGATAAACCACCTATACGGCTTTCTATGGAACATGAAGGTGCACATTTCAAGAGGGAATCAACACTCAGTACGATTCGTAATATTCCTTTATCTTTTTCTCTTTACTTTTTCACCGAATATATTGATAGCAATATAAGAGGTGGAACGAGACGGGCCTTCAATCCTGCTGTTATTACACGATTGTTGTGCTTGGCCAGCAGTGAATGCCATGTTACAAATAATTATGAGGAGACAAAAAACACCTACCAGTGACACTGGAATCTGAGGAAATGGCTGAGAACATCCCAAAGTGCTTTGAGATTTTACTTATAATGAAAACTATCTCAAAAAAGAAACGGAATTATCAATCTTCTTAATAGATTGGGTCTCTTGTGATGGTGTTCATGTCAGGACTCTGGGGGGCTCGAGAAACGAGCGTGGCCCACTCCCTCTCTTTCAGCAGAGAAGTTATCTATGATGCACATATGTCGACGAAACTGATCTGTATATGTCAAACCAATCATACGGGTGTACTTTTGCGTTAATGCTCTGATAAGTACAATTCAACGATATATATTTTTTATTCTGTGCAGATGTGTTTTTGGAGGAGCCTTTTATGGCTAAAGTAAGCCCACTGGTTTGTTGTTACCAAAATAGGCTTCAACATGAATAGTCGAGTGAACAAACACGTATCTCGTGAGTGTGGTGTAGATGGGTGTGATAATTAAATGTTTGGTGATTGAGTATGGTTGAGCATTCTTGTAAGATGTGTTATGATGATGAACAATTGGTGGATATGTTAAGAAAAATGCCGACTATGTGAAGGTCATCATAAAGAGTTGTCGCTGTACGTATGGTGACGTGTTTTTAGGTTCATCATAGTTATCACAGCAGATCCGCTGTTGTATTTGCCACACAGAAGCTTCACTACATTTGTTGAAACTCGAAGGAAGATAAATTCATTCTGTAAAGACCTGTGTCTTCTGTAGAATAATCATTTGTGTATGAGCTTCTATAACTGAATTATGAAATGTAGAACTTGTACATTATCATGATGTTTCAGTGTCACCACAAACTGGCATTTCAAAGGTAACATGGGATGTGGGCCCAGAAGGAAATGTTTGCAGGCCAAATGTTTGTATACACCATGTTGGTTCTTGTAGAGAAAGGTTATATCTATCATTTGAGACAGAAAATAAGGGAAGGCCATCTTATAAGCAAAAAGTGTTTTTTGGCCAGATGGGAGTCCAGAGTATATGGAAAGATCATCAGCAGTAGTAAGTCACTGACTTTCACTGACCTGCTGATGATGACAACTCGGCTACAGCCACAGAGTCATTCAGCTTTCCTGTCTGGGTGATCCGCTTTGTTTCTGAATCGCCTGTATTTTCCGGGTGATAACAGACGAGTCCTTGACGTCCTCAATCGATTTGTTGAAAGGAATGACACACGACTGAGTGATTTGATGGTCAACGCCCCGTAGTTCGAGCCATTTCTCTCCCACCTGGCAGACGGTATCCCAGGTTTTTTGAGAAAAATACCTGAACTCACCATAACTGTTCAGTTCATGGTGAATACTACATTGACTCGAAGTAACCCTCTTACCACGATACCAGCAAGGCATTTTGCAGTCGGTTACCACATTTATTGGGGAACGTGGTGCCACATGCTGCAGCTCCAGAACCATCTCTTCCCGGAAGAGAAGGACTGGGCTGCAGTTTCTTTCCCAGGCACCACAGAGTCCTGACATGAACAACATCGAGGAATGTCTGACATCATGGATCGGGAGGTGCAGAAAAGCCAGCCTGTGGCAAGTAATAGACAGGAGATGCAACAACATGTACTCCATATTGGATGCCTTCCCAGGTTCAAGCACTGTGTGATACAATGGATATGTTACCAGGTACGAATACACGCAATCCATTTGATTGTGTTCGTTTAACAGATCATTACAACGATACATCGGTTACATCCAGGGGTGTTTACTTTATTCTGACAAGGTGCTGCAGTTAATTTAAACCAAGAACTGTTCTTCCTACTTGTGCCTGTAAGTCGATATGCCCAGGACAGGGACATCAGGCTCAAAACAGCTGATGCACAGCCACCTGGTGCTCGGTAATGGTTTGCTGAATGGCTTGAGAGAAAAGCTGCACCTGTGAATTCAGCTTTCTCTGCAAAGTGAATGCTGAGGGAGATGAGGAACCAAAACCTGTTTGACCTTAAATATCTGTACATCTGTGCAAAGAACAGTCAAATAAGATGATCACATTAACCCCATCCAGGGATTGATTTTCTCACAACACTCCAGGTATAGTATCACCTGAAGCATACATGTTAAATACAGGGTGGTGCAGAGCCGACTGACACATTTCAGACCGCTCTCCTGTCCGAGGGGGTGGGTTTAGGGGGTGTGGCTGCACTCCAAGCAAGAGAGGATTTGATTCCATTTTAATTTTTGTTTTTCTATTTTTTTTTCAGGCACAATTAGACCGGGAGCCCACAGGGGTCAGGGTAGCTGGAAAGCTAACAAATTTTCTCATGTATAGTAATACTCTATATACATCCCTACTCACAGAAATGGACATCTGCCGTTGCGCCACTGGTGGGTGTGGTCTAGGAGGCCATTACAATGTACTCAAAAATTGAACTAGATCAGCTACATTACCTAACAAACTAAAACCCATCAAAATATAAGTAGCATGTTCTCGTATATCATTAATGATCAACGACAGACATTTTAGTGGTGGGGTACCCCCGCCAGACGCCAAAAACTGGTACCCCAAATTATGCTAGATCAGCTTGTGAGCTAACAACTTGAAACCAGTCTCATTGTTCAGCACAGCCCACTGCATCAGAATCACCACTGCCAGACATTTTCAGTGGTGCGGCACGTGTGCCAGACGCCCCAAAATGGTGCCACCCTGTAAGCTGACCTAGATCAGCTCATGAGCTTAAACAACTTGAAACCAGTGTCAAATTGTTCAGCACAGCCCACTGCATCAGAAATCACCACTGCCAGACATTTTCAGCGGTGGGGCACGTGCGCCAGACGCCCCAAAATGGCCACACCCTTTAAGCTGACCTAGATCAGCTCATGAGCTAACTAAATAAAAGCACTCTCAAATTGTTCAGCAATGCCCAAATATCAGAAACCAGTACTATCAGACATTTCAATGGTGGGGTACTCCCTTCCAGATGCCTTTAAAACCCCTTCACGACGGGATAGCAGTCGACTGGCCAGCTACGTGGGATTATATTCTTTCCAGCTATTAGGCAGTCACTCGCTGGCTTACTCGAAAAGAAACGTCATATATTGTACTCTGCGTTTCTACTTGGAGAATAATACATTACGTATACACAATAACAATAACATTGTATATACAATGACGTTCCCACTGTCAAGTTAACATGCCACCCGGCAGCGTGGCCAGGATCTCTAGGCTACTGTCAAGTTAACATGCCACCCGTCGTGAAGGTGTTCAAGGCCCCACCCCTAAACTGACCGCCCAAAAAAAGTCAAATACAAGATGTACCAGGAATTTAGTCACATTGCTAGTGTTGGATAAAGTAATGTTTAGATTTATGACTGGAGCATTGTAGAGTAGGGTAATTACAAGATTAGTAGCTTTCTAAGAACTAAATTTGTTTTTGTAAGACTGTCACTCATGTCATTGATAGGAGGTCAGTGTAATATGCTTAACTGTTTACCTTGTTTACTGTTAGTATACATGCACACGTTATATGTCAACATCATCACATTTTGTTCAATAAGTTTGCCTATTTTCCCTATTTCAAAGATAAAAGTACATTGTTACATGTAGGTACGTCTCATCAAAAACACCATTAATCAGGTAAGTTTTCATTTTATTGATATCATTGATACCATGAAAATGGAAAAGACTCTTGATAAAACCAATCAATCAATGGCGTGCATGCTGTCCCAAAATCAATATGGAGGACACTAACCTTTAAAATAGGGCCTGTGATTGTGTACCTGGCCCTCTACTTTTCTGTTCTCATCCAAGAATTGAGCTGGCCATTGCTTTAATATCAGAAATAGAAGGATGGGATGATCTCAAAGTCCAATGTCTGCTACTAAAGTCTGCATATCTGTGTGTCAGATGAAGCTTGTACCATCACTGATGCAGGCCATTAGAATAAGGACCCAGGTTGTCTAGGCAGAGACATTTGGCCCATGGTCATGGGCAAAGCAATATATGAAATTGGGGTGTTATCTTAAAATCAATGTAGGCATTGAGAAAGGTATGATTGATAAAAACCAGCTCTAGAACTAATAAATGCTGCTGTATTAAATTGATTTGTTCATTTTTGTTCCACTGTTACTGTTAAAGTAGTAGCAGATTTACCTTGTAGAAAAGTGGTGGCATTTTATGATTTTGATCCCTGCCAAATAGGTATGAAAGAAACTGTATAAGTGTATTTTTTACAGCTTGTTTGATTACTGCCTACACAATGGATGCAGAAAATACAAGTTCAACATTAGGAGTGACAGTGTCAGAGGAGGCGCCTCAACTTCAAGAAGCACAGTCCCCATCTATGGTTAGTTTTCTACTTTATTTTCTTAATTGAATGGAAGAATACACCATCACAAGAAACTGATAAGTCAGTATTTGGTAGCACAGGCCCAGGAATCTAGTGGACCAAAAAGGTATTCATTATCCATCTTCTTAATTTTGGTACAACAGTGTAATGCTACCAAAATGGTGTTTATTTTAGCCCTAATAAACTATTTTCACATAGACCCTTCGCTAGAAAACTAAACAGGTTTATTTCACTCATTCTGTGTTCCATCGCCAGTACTTCCTACAATCAGTACCGTAAAGGTCATAGCATAGCGTTTGAAACCTTTGGAATAGAAAGAGGCAAATGACAAGTCGAGAGCAATGAAAGTACCATACTATCATTTGACTTAGAGCTAGGGGAGTTGACAATGTGTTGTGCAACACAATTCAGATATCTTCTCAAGCTAATTAAGGTGTCTTTCTCATTTCAGGAAATCGATTGTTCCAGTACCCTGTGTTGCTACATCTGCCAAAAGTCTACGGACGAAGACAGCAGGCTCAAGGCATTCAACGAACATACATGGAGCACAGTAAGGAATGCTGCTACCTCACGCAAAACTCAAAAATCAGATAAGTACTCCGACATCACTAAAGGATATCACAAAGCAATCAGGAATCAACTCATCGTTATCACCCTTCTTGTCATAAAAGCTACACTGCCGTGAAGCACCCAAGAAACGCTCAACATCCGATGATGCACCCCCTGCCAAAAAACCTAAAATTCAAACCAGGACCTGCAGTGTCCTCCCAAAAGATGATGATCTGAAAGAAAAATGCTTATTTTGTGGGATGGGCCGAAAAAAGATAAAGGGCAAAGAAGAGCCAAGGCAATATATTAGAACAATGAGTGGTTGTGAAACAAATTCGCAATCGTGCGAAGTTCTCCAAAAACGAGCATCTCAAAGGTCTTGTTAGGACTGGTGTTGATCTGATCGCTGCAGATGCATGGTATCACAGAAATTGCCGCTCAAAATTTCTTTTGGAAACCGGCAGCCTTGAAAAAAGGGTTCAAATAGAGTGCTTGATCCGAAGCCTACACCACAAGCTTGCCATAAGAGTGCCTTTGCCTCTTTGTGTGCATTCAGAGTGAGGTATTGAAAACCAACGGTCAGTGTTGGTCTCTGCCTTACTTGACATCTACAAAGCAGAGTATACAAGCATCGGAGGCGATCAGGAAGAAGTTGAATCCTACTTGGCCACAGGCAGTATTATGTCAAGAGAAGATCAAAGATTATTATGAGATCGCATGAGAGTGAAGCTTGCAGACCAACGGAAACAATTTTGTTTTCAGTTCATTAGTCCGGGAAGATGATGCAATGGCTCGACTCCATAATGAATCAAAAGAACATGAACAGAATGACAAGTTGCGATGGGCAGCTCTGCATCTTCGATCCCAGATCATGACGCTTCCAAAAACTAGGACACCAAACCAGCTACAGTACAGAATCTAAAGGAACATTCCCCAGACATTCCCAAACAGTTAAGACCTGTTTCTTCAGGAGTCTTCTTGGTAGCCAAACACCAAGCTTCCGTGAAGCGCATATGGATAGCCTTGACCGCAAGGCGACTTCAATGGCATCAGATACAATTTTCAATGTTACATGTGGGACTGTCAAACCATGGAAGCACACAGCCATGGGCCTTGGTTTTGCTTCACTGACAGGATCCAAGCTGTCATTGCAAATTTTGAACAGGGCTGGGCACAGCATCAGTTATAGTGAAACCAAAGGTTTGGAGACTGAATTTGCGTAATTCTGTGGAATCAAGTGACCGCAGTGCACCAGATTGCATTCAGTTGGATCCACATCTAGCCACTGCCTCTGTCTGGGACAATAATGATGCCAATGTAGAGACGTTAGATGGCAAAGCAACGCTGCATACAACTGTTGGCCATACCTACCAGAATGTCCTGCCAGATGCAATGGGTCAAATGCTAATATGACCGACTTCCGAGAGGGAAGAAACAGACGGAAATTTGTGGGGGCTGAGCGTGAAATCCTGCCATTTAGAAAACCTCTGAAGACAGCCAAATTTGTTTGCGCCACAACATCAACAGCCGAGAAATAAAAATTCAGCTGAAACCCCTAGACCTATATTGGTTTTGGAGGTTACATAATGGGGACACTCCACTACACTCTGGATTCATCAGTAACTATATGAATGACACATTGCCTCTACAACGCATTTGCTACATGGATTCGATATCGAGATCACCAACGAACAATGATGTTGTGAGGGAGACGATGATCCGTACATTGAGAGTTGCAGAGGAAACAGAGCAGGAGTATGCCGTCGTAACCTATGACCTTGCTGTAGCTTTGAAAGCTGTGTGCTCTCGTATTCCTAAGATTGACTGTTTAGCACAACTTATTTGTCATAGAAATTAAGCAATATTTAATACGCTTAATTTCTTTTTCTACTTGATATTTTGTTTTTCTACCTGATTTTTAAGTTAGCTCATGAGCTGACCTAGACAGCTATCAGGGTGTGGCCATTGGGGTGTCTGGCAGGGGTACCCCACCAGGGAAAATGTCTGGCAGTGGTGATTTCTGATGCAGTGGGCTACGCTGAACGATTTGGGGGTGATTTTATTTAGTTAGCTCATGAGCTGATCTAGGTCAGCTTAAAGGGTGTGGCCATTTCGGGGCGTCTGGCGCACGTGCCCCACCACTAAAAATGTCTGGCAGTGGTGATTTCTGATGCAGTGGGCTGTGCTGAACAATTTGAGACTGGTTTCAAGTTGTTAGCTCACAAGCTGATCTAGCATAATTTTGGGGTACCAGTTTTTTGGTGTCTGGCGGGGGTACCCCACCAATAAAAATGTCTGTCGTTGATCATTAATGATATATGAGAACATGCTACTTATATTTTTGATGGGTTTTAGTTTGTTAGGTAATGGAGCTGATCTAGCTAATTTTTGAGTACATTGTAATGGCCCCCGAGACCACACCCACC
>CM068965.1:89567223-89583078 GCA_035128595.1 Eptatretus atami | reverse complement strand
TTATTCTAATGGCCTGCATCAGTGATGGTACAAGCTTCATCTGACACACAGATATGCAGACTTTAGTAGCAGACATTGGACTTTGAGAATCATCCATCCTTCTATTTCTGATATTAAAGCAATGGCCAGCTCAATTCTTGGATGAGAACAGAAACGATAGAGGCCAGGTACACAATCACAGCCCTATTTTAAAGGTTAGTGTCCTCCATATTGATTTGGGACAGCATGCACGCCATTGATTGGATTGGTTTTTATCAAGAGTCTTTTCCATTTTCATGGTATCAATGATATCAATAAAATGAAAACTTACCTGATTAATGGTGTTTTGATGAGACTACCTACATGTAACAATGTACTTTATCTTTGAAATAGGGAAAATAGGCAAACTTATTGAACAAAATGTGATGATGTTGACATATAACGTTGCATGTATACTAACAGTAAACAAGGTAAACAGTTAAGCTATATACACTGACCTCCTATCAATGACATGAGTGACAGTCTTACAAAAACAAATTTAGTTCTTAGAAAGCTACTAATCTTGTAATTACCCTACTCTACAATGCTCCAGTCATAAATCTAAACATTACTTTATCCCAAACACTAGCAATGTGACTAAATTCCTGTACATCTTGTATTTGACTTTTTTTGGGCGGTCAGTTTAGGGGTGGGGCCTTGAACCACTTCACGACGGGTGGCATGTTAACTTGACAGTAGCCTAGAGATCCTGGCCACGCTGCCGGGTGGCATGTTAACTTGACAGTGGGAACGTCATTGTATATACAATGTTTGTTATTGTGTATACGTAATGTATTATTCTCCAAGTAGAAACGCAGAGTACAATATATGACGTTTCTTTTCGAGTAAGCCAGCGAGTGACTGCCTAATAGCTGGAAAGAATATAATCCCACGTAGCTGGCCAGTCGACTGCTATCCCGTCGTGAAGGGGTTTTAAAGGCATCTGGAAGGAGTACCCCACCATTGAAAATGTCTGATAGTACTGGTTTCTGATATTGTGGGCATTGCTGAACAATTTGAGAGTGCTTTTATTTAGTTAGCTCATGAGCTGATCTAGGTCAGCTTAAAGGGTGTGGCCATTTTGGGGCGTCTGGCGCACGTGCCCCACCGCTGAAAATGTCTGGCAGTGGTGATTTCTGATGCAGTGGGCTGTGCTGAACAATTTGACACTGGTTTCAAGTTGTTAAGCTCATGAGCTGATCTAGGTCAGCTTACAGGGTGGCACCATTTTGGGGCGTCTGGCACACGTGCCGCACCACTGAAAATGTCTGGCAGTGGTGATTTCTGATGCAGTGGGCTGTGCTGAACAATGAGACTGGTTTCAAGTTGTTAGCTCACAAGCTGATCTAGCATAATTTTGGGGTACCAGTTTTTGGCGTCTGGCGGGGGTACCCCACCACTAAAAATGTCTGTCGTTGATCATTAATGATATACGAGAACATGCTACTTATATTTTGATGGGTTTTAGTTTGTTAGGTAATGTAGCTGATCTAGTTCAATTTTTGAGTACATTGTAATGGCCTCCTAGACCACACCCACCAGTGGCGCAACGGCAGATGTCCATTTCTGTGAGTAGGGATGTATATAGAGTATTACTATACATGAGAAAATTTGTTAGCTTTCCAGCTACCCTGACCCCTGTGGGCTCCCGGTCTAATTGTGCCTGAAAAAAAATAGAAAAACAAAAATTAAAATGGAATCAAATCCTCTCTTGCTTGGAGTGCAGCCACACCCCCTAAACCCCACCCCTCGGACAGGAGAGCGGTCTGAAATGTGTCAGTCGGCTCTGCACCACCCTGTATTTAACATGTATGCTTCAGGTGATACTATACCTGGAGTGTTGTGAGAAAATCAATCCCTGGATGGGGGTTAATGTGATCATCTTATTTGACTGTTCTTTGCACAGATGTACAGATATTTAATGTCAAACAGGTTTTGGTTCCTCATCTCCCTCAGCATTCACTTTGCAGAGAAAGCTGAATTCACAGGTGCAGCTTTTCTCTCAAGCCATTCAGCAAACCATTACCGAGCACCAGGTGGCTGTGCATCAGCTGTTTGAGCCTGATGTCCCTGTTCCTGGGCATATCGACTTACAGGCCCAGGTAGGAAGAACAGTTCTTGGTTTAAATTAACTGCAGCACCTTGTCAGAATAAAGTAAACACCCCTGGATGTAACCGATGTATCGTAATGATCTGTTAAACGAACACAATCAAATGGATTGCGTGTATTCGTACCTGGTCACATATCCATTGGTATCACACAGTGCTTGAACCTGGGAAGGCATCCAATATGGAGTACATGTTGTTGCATCTCCTGTCTATTACTTGCCACAGGCTGGCTTTTCTGCACCTCCCGATCCATGATGTCAGACATTCCTCGATGTTGTTCATGTCAGGACTCTGTGGTGCCTGGGAAAGAAACTGCAGCCCAGTCCTTCTCTTCCGGGAAGAGATGGTTCTGGAGCTGCAGCATGTGGCACCACGTTCCCACAATAAATGTGTAACCGACTGCAAAATGCCTTGCTGGTATCGTGGTAAGAGGGTTACTTCGAGTCAATGTAGTATTCACCATGAACTGAACAGTTATGGTGAGTTCAGGTATTTTTCTCAAAAAACCTGGGATACCGTCTGCCAGGTGGGAGAGAAATGGCTCGAACTACGGGGCGTTGACCATCAAATCACTCAGTCGTGTGTCATTCCTTTCAACAAATCGATTGAGGACGTCAAGGACTCGTCTGTTATCACCCGGAAAGTTACAGGCGATTCAGAAACAAAGCGGATCACCCAGACAGGAAAGCTGAATGACTCTGTGGCTGTAGCCGAGTTGTCATCATCAGCAGGTCAAGTGAAAGTCAGTGACTTACTACTGCTGATGATCTTTCCATATACTCTGGACTCCCATCTGGCCAAAAAACACTTTTTGCTTATAAGATGGCCTTCCCTTATTTTCTATGTCTCAAATGATAGATATAACCTTTCTCTACAAGAACCAACATGGTGTATACAAACATTTGGCCTGCAAACATTTCCTTCTGGGCCCACATCCCATGTTACCTTTGAAATGCCAGTTTGTGGTGACACTGAAACATCATGATAATGTACAAGTTCTACATTTCATAATTCAGTTATAGAAGCTCATACACAAATGATTATTCTACAGAAGACACAGGTCTTTACAGAATGAATTTATCTTCTTTCGAAGTTTCAACAAATGTAGTAAAGCTTCTGTGTGGCAAATACAACAGCGGATCTGCTGTGATAACTATGATGAACCTAAAAACACGTCACCATACGTACAGCGACAACTCTTTATGATGACCTTCACATAGTCGGCATTTTTCTTAACATATCCACCAATTGTTCATCATCATAACACATCTTACAAGAATGCTCAACCATACTCAATCACCAAACATTTAATTAATTATCACACCCATCATACACCACACTCACGAGATACGTGTTTGTTCACTCGACTATTCATGTTGAAGCCTATTTTGGTAACAACAAACCAGTGGGCTTACTTTAGCCATAAAAGGCTCCTCCAAAAACACATCTGCACAGAATAAAAATATTATATCGTTGAATTGTACTTATCAGAGCATTAACAGGCAAAAGTACACCCGTATGATTGGTTTGACATATACAGATCAGTTTCGTCAACATATGTGCATCATAGATAACTTCTCTGTCTGAAAGAGAGGGAGTGGGCCACGGCTCGTTTCTCGAGCCCCACAGAGTCCTGACATGAACACCATCACTAGAGACCCCAATCTATTAAGAAGATTGATAATTCCGGTTCTTTTTTGAGATAGTTTTTCATTATAAGTAAAATCTCAAAGCACTTTGGGATGTTCTCAGCCATTTCCTCAGATTCCAGTGTCATGGTAAGGTGTTTTTTGTCTCCTCATAATTATTTGTAACATGGCATTCACTGCTGGCCAAGCACAACAATCGTGTAATAACAGCAGGATTGAAGGCCCGTCTCGTTCCACCTTTTATATTGCTATCAATATATTCGGTGAAAAAGTAAAGAGAAAAAGATAAAGGAATATTACGAATCGTACTGAGTGTTGATTCCCTCTTGAAATGTGCACCTTCGTGTTCCATAGAAAGCCGTACAGGTGGTTTATCGTACCCGAGTTAAACGGTCTCTCGCATGGAATCATACTCAACGAGGCTCCACTCGGGGTGTGTCGAAGAGGGAAAAACATGCCACTTAATCCCTAATGGGAAGTGTTTTGTTCTTCACATGTACACCAACATGTCAATGACTTTTACCAACTTCATTTGCAGACCATCACAGATAGAAGCTTGAAGACCAACAGCTCAGGTGAGTAACCAAATACGCTGCCTGAATTAAAGGGCTAATGCTTTAATATAAAAGTTAAAACAGGTGAGCCTTATGAACAGTCGTGTTTCATGTTAAAATGATTAAATTTCCGAACTGGAAATTATCTGAAAAGGAAGTGATGTCAGTGAATGTTGGATGTAAGCACCATATCTGGTCCACCACGAGCTGGGATGGTTGTGGTTCATTCAGCATTGGTGTAACCAGCCTGAGGTTAACAAGGTGTCGGATGGTGCACGAAGTGGCAGACGGGGCAAAGTGTGTCAAACAGGGTGCCAGACAGGACACTTCCGGCATGCTCGGGGCCTGCACATAGCTAACAGATTTCTTTGTACACATTTAGATTCCATCAAGACCAAAGGAGAACCAATATTGACAGTTTCCATCTGTATGTGGATTTAACAGGGAAGGCTCCTCCATCTCAATGGTTTTCACCCATTTTATGATGAAGACATGGAAGTCTTAGCAAAATTTTACTTTGATGAGGACAAACATCAGATCGAGTTGAGGAAAATGGAAAATGTCCATCACGGAGCAGACGTGAGAGCACCCACAAGTGATTTGATGCCCAATGGGTTGTACACACAATGACGGAAACTAGAAATAATAAACCCAGTCATTTAAACTTGATCAGTTTCACCACTAACGAAACATTAAGTTTAGGACGGGACTGTTTCGAGTGGATATTAAAATGGAGTTTTGTTTAGAATGCATTTTGGAGTGATGAGAAGCGTTGAAGTTTTGGATTAATTGCATATTGTTATAGATTTCTCGCCGCGTCGGCGTGCGAACGACCGCGTCTAACCATAGCGGTCGTTCGCCCCCGAACGGACAATCCAGCGTCGCGCTTTCCGGATCAACGCGGGAACCAGCCACGGTGTGGTTTTTTAACCAACCACAACCTTGCCGCACTCTACGCGCTACAGGGTCCGATCGCCAAATCTTCGATTTACCTAATTATTCCGCGGGTAGGTTACCTACACGGAGTATTGTACCTCAACGGGACGCTTGGAAACGAGCCGCTTAAGCAGCTCGCTTCCTTTTGGGATAACCGAGCGGGGTATTATCGCGCAGTCCCGTTGGACCCGATCACTTTACGGCTATCTAAAAACCAACTATATTCCGAGTGCAAGATGCAGCTCAATTAAGGGAAGAGGATGCAACGAACAGGTTTACATTCACACAAGGACATTTATTATATAAAGCACGTATGCAATTAAACAAGGCAAAACACGTATGCAATTACAAGCAACAAAAGCACAACAAAAGAACTACGACCGTCTATACGAAATGCAATGCAAACATTTACAGCACACAAAGACTTAAATTTCCTACTTATTAGACGGGCCCACGGACACACGTACGCACACACACACACCCAAGAAATGGTGGCAGAGGCCTTTAATAACGAGCTCCAGCTCGGAGGACAGGTGAGCTGAACCCAGAGCCTATCTCGAACCTCTCCACCTCGTGTGGTCTTCAAGTTGTTCGGACCGGGCTCCAGCAGAGCGAGCTGGATCCAATCGCCGTGAGCTGCGATCCTTCCCGAGCTCCCGCGATCCTCCCGTGCTTCTCAACACGTGCTGGTGAGACGAGGCGCGATCCTTCCCGTCGATGCGTCGCTTCCCGAGGAACCACCTCCAAGAAGAGTCGATGAGTCGCACCAAGCCGGGAACCAAAATGTAGAACAAAGAGCTCCACGAACCAAGAAGAAGAAGCCACCACTCGCAGCTCGACCGAGCGACCAGCTCAACTCTCTCCAAACAAAGCAGCTCGAAGCAAAAAGCTCTCCCGAGCCAAACAGAAGCTGAAGGCCCACTGAACCACCAAAGAAAAAGCCTCCTCCCGAGCCAGGCCGCAGCCGAAGCTCACTGAGCCAGCCGAAGCAAAAAGCTTCCGAAGGCCTCAACCCTAACGCAAGCCAAGCAGGACCCGACGGTCTGCTGAACGACTCCCTCAACTCCCTTCTCCAACTCCACCGACGAACAAAGAAAAGATCTCCTCTTATCCTTCTCCGCCTTCCCCCGCTCCCGGCGTGACTCATGACTCATGCCCTCGTGCTCATCCCCGCTCACAGGGTGGGAGGGAGTTGTTGACATCATGAGTCACGGGACGGCAGGGTTCTTCCTCTTCGCAGAAGAGGGTGGAGGGGCGTCTCCATTGTTTCGTTCCTTAACTATTAAATTGATCCGCAGCGCATCTAATCGATTTCTGAACATTTAAACAATGGAAGGTGAGCTATCTAGGGACAAGCACTTATCGACATAGCTGACTAAAGGAACCTGAATGTTGTGTGCAATCGAATTCCCAAATTCATAACAATATATTCACGTTCCTCCGTCATGTGGTACATCACGTTAAATGTGAGCAGAGAAAAATATCAAGAGCTTTTCGTGTGTGTGTGTGTGTGTGTGTGTGTGTGTGTGTGTGTGTGTGATGTGTATGTGTGTGTTACAGATTTCCAAGTACAAATTATTCAACAATGTAAGTTTTACAAAAATTACGTGTTTTCCATGCTGGACCTACAACTGTTTCTTTGTACACATTTAAAATTAACCAAACGACTTGATTGTGATCTGCAGGTGCCGTTTTGTGTGGGCATAGGGACGAAGACAGATTGATGGATGAATTTTGCAGACAAGCAATGGTGATGGTTGTGAAGGCAAGCAATTCTCTACTGATTGCTAATTTCACCTTGGAGTATGATACGCTTCATTAACAAAAAAAAATTTTTTTAAAAACCTTTTACATTTTATAAATAAACACTATCCTATTAATTTCCAATTAGTCACTGGCTTTAACACCAATACAAATTTTTATTTAGGACCCTAATCATCAAAAAGGTACACATGTCAAACAAACAGTTTCAAATGGAGCACCTCACCACCATTAGAGCTTTTACATTGCATCAGATGTGGCAATAAATTTGAATTTTTGCTCCCAGCTTGACGACAGAAAACACCATTTGCATATTGCAGTCTCCATCCATTCCCCGTTGAGAATGCTGTGTGTGCACAGGCAACTTGCGAGTTTCATAAACAATCAAAAAGGGAACCAATGATGATGTTTCAAGAAACCACAAAAGGTTTATTGGAGAAGCAAACAGGGCCAGACGCGAGTCTACCAGAAATAGGGGGCTGAAAGCACAGCCAACACGGGTCAGGGGAAAAAACAAAATATGGGCTTTAACGGGGAAACCTGTCCACCGCAGCCGCGACACCATCCCATTGATGAGGTGCATTACACCACTATTAAAAAAGTGAACTTTGCCACTACGAGTCAAACTAACCAAACAATGTCTACGATAGCTTGATAAACGGAACACGCGCACCTCCAATTTGTTACAAATTTCCAAGAGCAAAACGTTCTCCAGGACTCCGCGTCACATCCCAGAGGTTTAGGCTTTGGAAGCAGGGTCGAGAGAGCCACCTGACAAGCTTGGTGGTCAAGAAGACTATGCCCACCAACAGCAGCAACGCCGTGCAGGTGATGGTAGCGGAGATCACAAAGTATGCAACTGCCCAGGGAGCCACACCTAAGGGAAAACTGAGGTTAATGGACAAACGTTGACCATTCTCCATCAAACCAAATGAGTTATGAACCAGGATTAAAGCAAACACCTTACATTTGCAATTGTACAAGGAAACCAGCCACAAGCCATATGGTGCATCATGCCAACATGGGATTAGCATCCCATTGACACATACATGAACTAATTATTCTTCACTACAAGCTTAACATCCACATGTCTTCATAACCAATATCACATTTAAACTCCAAGCAGGAAACCAAGCTGAGGCATGAGCATACAATGGCCCGTTTCCACAAGAGATGCAACTGTGGAATCAACTACCATAACAAATAGATGGAACACAAAACTCCCCAAAGATGGCATGCTCCGATACAGCAACACCTTTAACTGGGATCCGACAAGCCTGATAGCTCAAACAAGATTATTTCAAGGGGATCTCATTACCAATCACCCCCATCGTACCACGTCGGTGGTTAACTTGATTGGGTCACACATCAACGTTGCTCGTCCAAATGAAACGTCAAGGAGGAAAGCTACATTCCTCGTTTGAAGGGCATGTCTTACCTTGAAGACATTAACTGGAAAGATTTATGTCAAAAAGACCACCCCAAGCAGAACATGGGATCTACCACCAGATTCATCAGAAGTGAATGCCCCGCAAGCCAAAAGATTGCTTTCAAAGCGAAGGTGAACAGGCCCCTTTGCTGGTCAAAAGTGACACATTCTCAAATTAGCAGATTGTCCAATTCCGAACTGTACATCTGACACTTCACTCTATCAAAATGTGTCGAGGATTAGAATTAAGTTCTACTTTCGTACAAATTGCTATTCAATATGAACTGTCAAGGTGAAAGGCTCTTGTGCACACAGCGATAATGAAACAAGACCCGAGATTTATTCCATTTGATGCTGGTGCTCTTGCCTCAAGTGAGACAAGGTGGCATGTAAAAGATACTGGCTTCAAGCATGGCACTGAATTGAGAGACTGTGATGAAGCATTAGCACGGGTGGTTTGGGGGCAATCGATTGGTTTGTGTGCAATTTGTCACATTACAATAGTGTGCTTGATTAGCGGATAGTAATCGGGCTCCAAAACGTCTGCAAAATCATGGTTCGAGTTTCGGCTTCGATGTGGCCAATACACCGACGGTTTATACCCAAGTACACCGGGGAAGCCGCTGCCAACTCCCGTGTATGGAATCACAAGCGGTTCCATGTGGGCACCCAACCGCACGGTTCAATACGAAGCACGTACTTTGCTGGTGCACAACCTCCATTTGGTGTAAAAACCGATGGATGGGACCCAAGGAGACTGTGCCAGCAAGAGCTCCATCAATGGCTCTACTTTTCCTTTTCCTCCTTGATTCACACTCCTGTTAAAAATAAATAAATTTTAAAAAGCAAGACTCAGTTCATTCTCAAGTCAAATCACAACAAGGAAAAGTGGGGGCAATTCGCTAGCAAGAGGTTATCAGAAATCTCCAAAACTACAGATGGTTCCAGAGACCCAGACAACTTTGGTTGTTAATACATTTTGAAGCACATATGATACAATGATACCCTTTGGTTTATATGATACAATGATACCCTTTGGTTTATATGATACAGAATCTCGTTAAAGAGCAGGTTTTGGGTCGCTGATGACTTCGCGTGATTCGAAAGGTTGTTAGCAACATTAATAATTAATCGTTGGGCAATTATTTTCTTACATTTGAAACTTAAAATATGCTAAAATTAACTTTGAAGTCAAAACTTTTGTCAGTGATCAAAAAACAGTCCGAAAGTTACCGAAGATGCTATGACGTCACGTTCTCCGAAAACTTCGTGAACATTCAGAAACAGCGTGTAAACAATGGCGATATGCGAATCAGAGAGTGATTTCAGCAGCGATGAAATTGAGTGTTTTCATTCCGATATTGCCGAGGACGAGTCGGAGGATGATGGGAATTTATCTATGGAGTTTCTGCTCCTGAGCCATATAAATTTGAGCCACTTGCAAGTGCAAGAAAACGGCCTATTTCGTGTATAAGTGGCAGGACTGACTGCCAGCTCAGGGAGGACAGAAACCTCCCGTGGAGCAGAAGGGCGAAAGCTCGCTTGATCTTGATTTTCAGTACGAATACAGACCGTGAAAGCGTGGCTCGCGATCTTTTTGACGTTTAAGCAAGAGGTGTCAGAAAAGTTACCACAGGGATAACTGGCTTGTGGTGGCCAAGCGTCAATAGGCCATCGCTTTTTGATCCTTCGATGTCGGCTCTTCCTATCATTGCGAAGCATAATTCCCAAGCGTTGGATTGTTCACCCACTAACAGGGAACGTGAGCTCGCAAAAGATAAGGTAAGTTTGGTGCAATTTGAGCTTTTATTCGTCGAGTTATGAATGTTTCAAGTTGAGGGCGCCTGGCGCGTATGGCCGCAGGCGCCTTGGCTAGATCTAGGCCGCGGCGCTTTTTCCACAAAGATGGTTAAAAATCATTTTTCATCCCAATAAAGGTTATCATCACATGCCTGACTTGTTAAGCTGTCGATTATGTAAAGATTGTTCGTGGATGGCTGAATATTACGGTTTATGACTGACAAAATAATTTAAATAATGCCGTGAATTCCTGTGGTGAATTGAGATTTTTGCTTCGATCGACGTTGCGGGTTCGTTTTAAAGTCAATTCAAATTCTGTTTTCGTTTTGCAGTCGCTTAGGATGCTTAACACTCGGTAGTTGTGAAGTTTGTAAAATTCCGATATTTTATAAGGTTTATGTTCGATGGCGCGCAGGGCCTAGGGCGCCTTGACTAGATGTTAGGCCGCAGCGCTTTTTCCACAAAGATATTGTTAAAAAGGCAGGGGAAATTCGCCCGTTTTGTTTGTACAAATCTTATCCACTGCCGGAATGTTTGATTCCTTTGGGAATCGGTGAGAGCGATTACCCGTTTTCCAGCCATTTTCGCAAAACATGACGACACACGTACGAGGCATGATGTACAAATATCCAAATAACTTTGTTCTACAATAATTCCAAATAAAAAGGATAATATAGACAGTTGCAAACTCAAAAAAAGCGAAAGAAGGCCCGCTCAACTGGACACTTCTTCAATGAAAGAGTGAGCTTCCGCTTTGTTTTGGAGAACGTGACGTCACCATCCATATATGGCAGGCACGGGATGTTTTTTTTCAACAGCCTCGAGAAATAACAACTTCGGAGTTAAATTTCATAATTTTCCCAATAGTTAGGCAACCACAATAGTTTGCATCGAACTATTTAATGCACATATAATCATATTGATAAATTTTCAGAACATGTTTGGTGACCCGCAACCTGCTCTTAAGTTTTGTTCACACCATCAAAGCACTTCAGTGTGAGCTCCGTTTGTCATGTGCAGAACATCAAGGTGGTACACGAGTTCTTGCCATGTTCATCTCAGCATGTTTGCGTCCACCAGTGCGCATGCAGCTGTGATTCAACAACGAAGATCCTGCAGGTTTGCCACCTTGGTATTGCCAACCTCTGACAAACCCCACAGAAAAAAAAAATCAAGGAGGGGGGGATGTCTGGTGATCATCTGGTGATTTTTCATTCAGGACGGCTCGAACGACTAAGGCCCAATGAGGGGGATGCCGTCCTGTTGAAAAATGATATCGGGTTACAGGTCTTCAATCTGTGGGAAGATGAATCCTTTCGACATGTTCATGTAAATGTTGAGGTCACTGTCTTGCGCAAGAAAAATGGACCCACCAAGCAGTTATGGAGAAGGCCACACCACACATTGACCTTTGGATTGTCACGTACGTGTTCAACGACCATGTGGGGGTTTTCAGAGCCCCAGATCCTCACATTGTGCTGGATGACCTTCCTCGATACATGAAAGCAAGCTTAGTCTGTGAACATGACCTTCAGGTAATCTTCATCATCCTCTATGCGACTGAGCATTTCCAAGGCAAACATCTTGTGTTTAGGTCCGTCATTTGGTTTTAGTTCCTGTAGAATCTGTACCTTATAAACATAAAGCTTCAGTGTTTCACACAAAATCCTATGTACAGTGGTGGTTGGTAGTCCCAATTCTCTGGATGTGCGTCAGATTGATTTTCTGGGATTTTGTTGAAATTATTCACGCACTCGTTCCACGAGTACTTTTCTGTTTCTGACAACTTCGTCTCCTTAAACCTCTTGTACCACTCTCTGATGCTAGCCCGCAATGACAGATTCCTTCCATACCTTGTACATAAATTACGCTGAACTTGCGTGTCAGATCTCGTCTCAATGAGCCATGTGACGCACTGAGCTTTCTCCTGTGGAGTCACCGTTTTATTTTACATGAAACCACCAGACCTGAAAATAAAGAAAACTGAGCTTCTGTATCATATAAAACAAAGGGCATCATTGTACTAAATAAACAAATAACCAAAGTTGTCCAGGTCTTTTTGGAACACCCTGTATCCGAGCTGACCCTGTATATTGTTTCACATACTGTGCATTTTAAGATGATATCTTAACGTTGTCAGTACAGGTGAAGGGTATTGGAAGGGTAGGACCCAGTCATTCAGAACAACTGAAAGGGACAAAATAACCACATCAAATGTACCAGCATTACATGCAAATCTTATCAGAGGAGAGGCAGATCATTTCACCCGAAAGGTCATAAATGAGCCAGCTAGGTTTTTACCGACAATCCAATGGACATGTGGCAATTCTCCTTTAAGTATCACTTCCTCAAGGTGTTGGCTCCATCCGGATTTGAATCCACAATAGTGTAGTAGATAGTAGAAAAATCGTGCAAATTATGATACAAGCATCAAATTTGGCATTTCTGTACTGCAGGGCTTTCTGATCAAATCTGCCCGATTGGCCATGTTGGAAATCCAATTTTTTGATAATTATATTTTTGAAGTAAGAATAAAATTAAAAAAACTTCTAAATAATTTGGAATGTACAGCTTGTGCGAAATTCTTGAATGCGCAAGTGATACTCACAGAGACAGAACCAAAAGATGACATCAATACCATGGCTTCAGCACTTATTCAATGCGCTAACTCAAGACTTCAAAATATTGATGACGTGCTATAGAAGACAGTTACATCTCAAATGAGTGGAATATCCTTGGGCCAGGTACTTAGATAGGTGTGGACGTAGTGTTTTTGAATGATGTACAAGAAGTCAAAAGTATCTGAAGTGCGCTCGAGCAAGGTCGAAAAGGGGCAGGAATCAGAAGAAGAGTGACAGGAACACAGTAAGACCCAAGTAACTGAGAAGTCTTTCTTTCGAGATTGAAGCAACAAGACTGAGCTGTTTCACTTCCTTGCGAAAAGAGTGTGAAGCACAGACAAGCAACAGTCATTGTCCCATAAAGGTAGATAATGATGTTCATTTGGTGCATCTATAAAAGGAAGAATCACTGGATGACTAGTGATCTCCAATAGTTGTCAATGAAGAAGCTGACACTCGCAATACTTTCGTACCGCCAGGCGAATTTGTCAATCGTATCTGGTATGGTAGAAAAAGTCCATATATCATTAAGGCTATGACAGCAGGAACGTACTAAAGTCATAGCAATATCTGATATAGCTGCATAACTAATAACAGGAAACTAGGGGGTATTTGAGTTTACATTGCTGTATTTGCCTTTGCCAAGGAGGCCAATGTGCGTCGTGATATGGGGAGTGGTCCAGGGTGCCATGAGCGTCGTTTCCTGCAACTAGGGCCATGACAGCAGAGAGATCCCAACTTCCATGCGTTCACGATGAAGTGTGAACGTGTGTCCTGCCTTCCACGAGTAAAAGGAGAAAACTGCATGGCAACTAATAGGAATGATCTTCTGGATGTATCTGAAGCATATCACACATCTCAACTAGCATCCAACATTGAATATGTGATGATTAGAACTTTTTTGAAGTTTTTTTTTTTTTTTCTAAAAATTTTTCAAATTCGGATTTTCAAATGCCAATCAGGCAGATTTTGATTAGAATCCCTGAGCAAAATGTGCCAAATTGATGAGCTTGATATCATCATTTGCACGATTCCTCTCAAAAATTGCTGTTATCTGCCCCACTACAACCTTTGGTACACCAGTCCAGTGTCATCTCAAATAAACCACCATGGTATTTGGCCTTCTTGCTGCTCCAGTGTGTGTGAAGTCAACCCTCACTCAAAACATACCTTCCACTACAAGGTACTACCATACCATAAATGATGGAAATATCGTGAACAGTTTACCAACCAAAGCCTACATCCACACAGTACATGCTTCATGGGATCCAAAATGAACCGGCCGACCTGCTGTAGACATTAAAACTCAAGTTAGCCCACTATAGGGAATCTGCAGGTCCATCGCTCATGCTATCAGTCACATACCAGCTCACAATCGGCGTCGTTCAGCTGTGGCAGGCAAACCTGCACGTGGCAGTGCAAGTAGACGTCGGCGAGTTGGGGGTCGAGGAAGCGAAACATCTCCACTGCAAACCTCACCTCAGATGAAGCTCCATTGTGCATCAAGAAATGCAAAGTCGAGTCCAAAATGCACCTGCAGTGAAAAGTTGACATTTGTTCTGCCGAAGAGCAACAACATTGATAAACACGAGGTGCAAACACACAAAGGGCCTCTACCCATCCTGGAAGAAGACATGAAGCTGCGGTTCTGGATACTCTGTGTGCGTGGCCCAGCACGTCGGCACCGCAAGACGTCCAAAACCATCATTCGGAGCACCGACCAGCGATATACGCACGTACAGGAGTTGTCCAGCCTCAATCTCAGGCGGACCCTTGTACATATCGTCCAGAGAGAAATCTGAGTTGTTGTAGAGCTCCATGAGCACTCGGAAGGTGCCATAATAGGTCCCGGCATAGAGAGTGCTGCGCTCAGATACAACATTTAAAAGGTGTCCATGTTAGCCATTTGAACACATGTGCTTTAATAGCTCTAATTGCAAATATTGCATCACCACAAAAACCCCCAATTCCACCACCAACCCCTTCAATTCCCTCACCACATCACCAACCCAAGTCTTTCAAAACAAAAACAGTCAACTCCCCCTCACCCTCCCCCCCCCAAAGCCTCAACCTCCCCTATAAACTCTGTTCTTAACGAATGGGAATGGGAAGAAGTAGGTGGACAATGTTTAAAAGTGAATTTGAAATAAAAACCTTAATAACACATTCTCTTCTGCCATTCATAAGAACATTCCAATTCATTAAGAACAATGTGAAAAGTAAATAAATAACGAAATAAAACAATTTCATCACAATCTCGAGACATGTAGGAGGGATTATACAAGGCAAGTTAAATGATTACATATTGTTGAGGTTTCCCGCCGGCGCGTCGCCACGAGCACGACCCTCGATGAAGCAGTGGGGCCGTCTCCGTGGCGCGATCGCCCGAATACAGATTCGCCGTGCTCTGGCGTGAAGTTCTCAGTCGACGTCCTGATTATTTGCGACCGAAATACGCCAAATGGTGAGATCACGTGGGTGTAGGGTAATTGCCAACTTCAACTTACCCAAGACCACGTGGATCAGCTACCGGTGTGTACTTCCCCCTCGGCGACTCGTACGGATAGCGGCTTCGCTTTATGCGGCCCGTTCGTGCGTAGCGAGCGGTGATATTGCCTAATTCCCCGGCCGCCGATTATCTTGTGATCCCTTGGGCATGATGACTATCATTCTCTCTCACTGTCACAACTATGCTCTAGCCAAATGATTGATAATCGACACGTACGATAGCTGAGTAACATAACAATTGGGGTTTCTTATTACAAAATTAATGAGGTGAATTTTATGGTAGCATGCAAGGGGAATTTATACCGAATAAAAATGCAAATAATATACAGCACAGGCACTTATGCAATTTTACTACTTACAAGACGGGCGCCACAGACAGACACACGCACACCCAGACAGGAATGGTGGCTATTGCCTTTAATATTACTTTCAGCTCGGAGGGACAGGCGAGCTGAAAGCCAGGGTCTATC
>CM068965.1:89543787-89562059 GCA_035128595.1 Eptatretus atami | reverse complement strand
TTTGGGGGGGGGGACCCCCATAAACCCATTAGGGCACAATTTTATTTTTTTTTAATGCCATGAACAAACTTTGGTACATACACGGAGATGAACAATGTGGTAAAGTTTCATCAAAACCCTGCGTGTAGTTTGAGAAGTTGCAAGTATTTGTGGACGGACGGACAACACACCATCCCAGAACGACGTTCCAGGTGATCTCAAAATGTAGCCCGGAATTTGATTGGTCCAAATATATGTAACCTTTATGGTGCAAAGACACGAACACGTGCCACCACGTCCAGTCATCTTCAGGCATGGCCTTGAGTGCGTGCCGCTATGTCTAATTCTCGAAGCTGCTACGATAGAAACCTCGTGAGAAAGTGACAGCTTCATCAGGACCAAGCAGAGACTTCACGAGAATGATAGGTTTGACAGGACTAGGCAAACAAGATGCCAGATAGCCTGTCGTGTGATTGAATGGGCAGTGAAAGGTCAGCATTAAAAGCCTCTTCCAAATACCAATCGTGGCATACAGGGTATTCGACAAAAAGTACAGGTGAAACTTCACACCTTGTGCAAAAAGATGGGGGGGTGGTGGGGATAGGTACGCACACAGGCAAGGAAGAGGGGCAGGGGAGGGCACACGTACCAAATCGGGGGAAGGGGGTGGTGCATCACTAGTCCACAGCAGAATCATTCTGAAAATCAATGTACATGCTAATAAGGTGCAAGCAAAACGATTCTGCACTGAACAATCCGTCCAAAAGGAAACAAACCTACCAGGGCAGTAGTACCACAATCCACTCTGTGCACAGAGATGGACCAAACGAGAACCTCATCAGGGCCCTCACCCTCCCATCGGCCTCTACAGCTGGCGTCCTCCAGTCGAAGCCAATCAGTGGATACCTCCCATGATGCCATGAGCTCCAGCGGTAGCATCACTCTGATTTCTTCTTCACCGCATGTCACCAGTGAAGCTGTAGCTGCTGTGAGCAAGTTTAACTTTAAAGGTCAATGTCAGCACATCTGACTTACGATATGGAGCAGAACTCCAAAACTCGCCCGATAAATAGAAAACATTCAACCAATGACACCAACCACCAAAGGTCATGCGGCACCAGCTTCCATTTGTGAGAACTGTAATATTTTAAATAGATAATGTAAAACTAGCCGAGGAACACAGTCTCATCACATGCCTAAAGATATAACAAAACCCAGACAGGACATTTAGACTACCATGTCATCTCCATATGCCTGGTGTTGGC
Source organism: Eptatretus atami (assembly GCA_035128595.1). Classification (NCBI taxonomy): domain Eukaryota; kingdom Metazoa; phylum Chordata; class Myxini; order Myxiniformes; family Myxinidae; genus Eptatretus; species Eptatretus atami. Next base: position 89,560,815 of record CM068965.1, on the reverse strand, counting down.
TTAATGGTTAGGGTGATGGGCTTGGGATCTGAGGATCCTTAGTTCAAATCCCCCTCAGCTGTTGAATTAATACCAGGTGGGGTTGACTCTGCCTGTCATCCTGATCTGCTCTGTGTCCCAGCTCTTCCACGAGCTGAGACGATGTATAAATATAATTAAAATTGAAAATAAAAATACTTACACACAGTTGTAAGTTCTTCCATAATTTCGTTGGACAGTTCACGTGCCTGGATACTTGCATCTGCACAAAACAAACCAAATATGTCATGGGCATCACGAGCCCGTCATGACCCCTTTCTGGCAAATGCGGGTTCATGTCAGATAATGGAAATGTCCATAATTTCAAGGGCCTGCAAATAGGAAACGCTGCAGAAGAAACTTCCGAGAATGATTTGGAGCAATAAAACAGTTGGGCTGAAACACAGGGATCAAGAGAACTTTGCAGAGGAACACTACCGACAAATCTGTTGATTTCCATGGCGGTGGAAGCAGTTGGAGCAGTCTTGACTGCAGGAGGAGATGAGAAAGCAAGAGTATCCGGGGACCATGGCATTGTGACCAATTTGGCAATAGCAAGAGCGTCGGGAATGAAGAACGGGACTTTGGCCGTGGCTTGAGATGGAGGGGTGGTCATGTCTACGATTATGGGACCAAGTGAAAGCTTGTACTCGAATGGACTCGAATCCGTAGGGTCAACCGGGGACAAAAAGGGCGAACATTTCTGGTGGAGGAAGGGCGGGGAGGTACCAGTCACATGTAAAAGCCTCATCAATTGATGGGAACACCAAGTGATGGAATTTGCAGACAGCCCAACAAATTCACCACTTTACACTGCTGACACAAATCAAAACTAATGACTGAGTCCACACCATTACCACCACCAACCCTTCTTCCCTCCCTCTCCATTTGGTCATACACAGAATCTCACCGGCATACAGATGGCTGGATACGAACAAACCCATACTCTGCAGCTGAGAAACACCACCAGAGGTGAAGAAACAGACAAGTGAGCGAGACCGCCCAACCACAACACCAACACCACTGCGGAGTCGCCACCATTTTCACCCACAAAGCCAACCCAAGGTTCCAATGTACAGCTGAAAACAGGTGGGGGGGGGGGAGAGAGAGAAATACTATGAGATGACCATCTGCCGATCAGGTCAGAGTCATTCCACTATGCAGACATTTGTGGTGTCCTGGCATAAGACCTGGTAGAATAAACACTGACTTGATGTATTTTTTTAACTTTTCTTATTTTTGCATTATGCCTGCCTTGAGTACACCCAATTCAAGCCAAGGGAAATGAGGCAAGCATACCCATCCTCAACTAGGAAGACATTGGCATCAGAGACATTGTTCGTAAGAGTGCAAGAACGAGCGGAGAGACGTGCAGGGGGCTCTGCGCCATATAGTCGGACGAAAAGTGAACTGCTGCCCAGGAGGGGAGACCCTGGCACATATTCTGTTCCCGCTTCAAATGTCGGCTCCGTATATGCCACCAACTTCAGACTACATGCAAAACAAAATGGGGCAAGAACAACGGGGATGTCAGGAAAAGGGCACGAGCGAGGAAAGTTACTTCAAGCGATGTAACCGACGGGCAAATCAAGACATGCAAACGATGAATGGTGCGGCAAGAATGACCGTGGGATGGGGATGATTGGAAGAGGATGTCGCATGACCTCTTCCAGTGAAAAAACACAGTCGAAAGGAAGTAAAATCGTATCCCCGGTCAGCTCGGAGAGAAAAGTCCCACCAATCGCGTTGGAAAGCCACGCGTGGCTGGCGTTGAACTGCAGGAAGGCCGGCATGGCAGAAACAGACATGACAACGTTCAACACAGAAACGGCTGCTGCGATGCCCGTAACGAAAATTACTTTAGGAGTCTCAAAGGTATGTTTCAAGAACCATGCAGCGCACCCCAAACTCTCCGCCGCACGCCTCTCCCGGGACCATGCGGAACGTGATGTAGGAGACTCCTCGCCACAGCTCTTTTTGTGGGCGACACACGTTGCTGTTCAGGTGGAATGCTTCAGGAGACAGTTCGTGGGTGACCGTATCAGATAAAGCCACTCCAACCACCACTCTATCAAGGGTGCAATCCAACCACCACTCGGGCTCTGCAAAGTCAGATTAGAAATGGATTACTACAGTGCACTGGCAGAAAAATAAAAATGGCAGCCATTTACAAGATGTATTACACATGCAATGAAAAGGCCAGACGGTGAAGTGAAAAATGTAGTCAAGGGTGAAGATCGGAAAGGCACTGATGAACAATTTGGGAAGCCTGGCCCACACACACATTACCTTTAATGGGCCCATCGCTCCACACTGCCTCTTTGGTCGAAGGCCCAGAAGGAAATGGTTGCAGTAATGGCTCCTGGACGGGTCGAGACCCCACATTCACTGCTGCTTGGAGAAGGAAAGGTGGTTGAGATGGCAAGAAATCCAAAGGAAAGGAATGTTCAAAATGGAAGCTGAAATGCAACAGGCTATACTAAGAGAGAAAACCAACCTCAGCGCTTCCATTGCACAGATAAACCTGAAATGATCTCAAGCATTGACAAGGTGAAAGAAATGTGAAACGTAAGGATTTCCTACATTGAACTAGGAGTGAAGTCGATGGCACGCCATCGCAAGTCCCCACGCTTACCACCGAAAACAAAGTTACACAAGGAATGGCCCAACATCATATTTTCAGTTAATTTCTTTTTTCCACCATTTCGATGACTGGGACCCCAAGTTGGGACCCCAAGTCCCCACCCCATGGGAATAAACCGGAAGTCAAAAAAAATTTCGAAAACGTTACATATTTCATGATGCGTCCCCCAATGTTTAGTGTGTGACGAAGTTTCATGGGAAAAAGAAAGTTCTCGTAATTACATTGTCTGGTATTTGATGATTCGACCTGGCCCCAAAAGTGATGCTGCTCTCACACCTTCGTACCACGTGGTGAACATCTATAATTCCAGCAATGTCTGTGTGTGTGTGTCTGTCTGTCTGTCTGTGTGTCTGCGACCGCTGTTTCTTGACAACCACTGGTCCGATCTAATTGAAACTCGCACATGTAATTTGCTGGGCCCTGTGGATGTGCCTTTTCAAGGTTTGATATTAATCGGACAAGTGGTTCCAAGTTATGGCCATTTATTTACCAAACCAATGACAGGACACGTTGCTATGACGTCACGATTGACGTCACAATTCTTCTTTTTTTTTTTTTTTGGAAAGAAAGGCCACGCACATACGGGCACGTACAGCACGTGAGAGCGAAGGAACCGCCTGTGTGGTTGTTGTTTCTGGCACGGTTTGAAAGTTTTTTTTTAATATACTGTATATATTTTTTTTGCACGCACGTACGGGCACGCACTAGTAACTTCTAAGTTTGATGAATTTCTGCACAACTTTTAGGAGATAGCGTGACGGACGGACAGACAGAGACAGATGGACAGACGGACGGACAGAGTAAATTAAACATCCCCATATTTTTCAAAAAGCGTGGGGATTAAAAATAATAAAATCTGTAAACCTCTGATGGTCAAGATTGCAGGCTTAATGTGCACGATTTCATAAGAGCAAGGGTAATGTGGAAACATTCCAATTAAAGAGGGGGGGGGGGGGGGGAAGGTTAATAAAAGAAAATGAGAAAAATCACTTCACATGTGCAGGTATGCATAACCACAGAACAATTAAATAATTACCTGTGTACAGGTTGTGTGTTCATCCTTTTCGTCTGTCTGTAAGCAGGTTATCAAAAGGTTGTGGACGAATTCGGACGAAACTTGGTGGACGAGTTGGGCATGTGACAAGGATGAACGTATTCGATTTTGGTGGAAATCAAGATCCGGAAACAGAATTTAAATTTTTTTTTTTAAAGTGATTCTTCACCTTTCGGGATGGACAAAAACAATATATAGCAGATATTTCAAAACCGATATACGGTGGACGAGTTCGGACAAAAACTAGGTGGACGAGTTGGTTCGGTGACAAGAACAAGCCAATTCGATTTTGGTTCTGGTCCGCATTTCGATCCGACCTATCAGTGGCATTCAAAATGTAAACTGTTCAGCCTGGTGGAGGGTGCCGTTCTCGTTCCACATGCGCATGTAGGCATAACCACGTAATTCAATAATTCCACATGCACAGGTAGGCATAACCACAACAATCAAGTAATTATACATGCACATTTACAGAAATAGAGAATATTTATTTTTGTCGAAAGGGATTTTCTGCCTTTTATGAATGGACGATTCATGATACCAGTCCAAGCCAACCAGTGTTGTTATGCACAGTTAGTGGTTATCCGATTACACGAGTTCAGTACGCGTTAAAAGATGGCCTGCAAAGTCAACCGCAGATTGGGCATCATCAAAGTCTTTCCTTGAAAATCAGAGCAACTCAGTCTACAAGGCCTTCGTCCATAGCTCAATGGAGTGCTGCTCTCCCCTACAGGTTGGTGCTCCAGCCTCACGTCTGTCTGTTGCTCTCTCTGTGTCCCTGTCTCTCTCATGAAGCTCAAAATTAAATTTCCTGCAATGAGGTTTAGCATAAGGTGTGCTGCCCTCATCACAGGTAGGTCAGTGGTCTCTCCGTTAGCAACTCTCCTGTCTTGCTCCCTCCACTCTCCGACCCTCCTAGTAATGTCTTCCCGGTGGTTAAACTCTAAAATCAAAGCTCATTTCATTCTTCCCTCCAGGACTTCAATCAGGTGGTGCACCACCATCTCATTAGCCCCCACCCCCTACACATGATCTTTCAATTAAATGTTACATTTTCAACATGAATACGAAGACAAGTTTGCCATTTTACAGTACTTTGGCTCTGAATTCCTTCCAATTGCACATGCACAGACAGGAGTGGGACAATATTTTTTACTCTGTCTGCCTGCCCATCAAAGGAAATTGATCAAAAAAAAATCATTCCAAACATGAAACTGTTTTTCAGGACGTCATAAAGGACACACAACAGGCACGGATAACTAATATAATGCGTTAGGGTGATATAATGGACGCTGGGGAAAATGGCGGTAAACTTTCAGATTATTTTTTTTCTACAACCTTCAATTATAATTTCATTTCAATTGAATTATATGCTTTATCCTCTCCTATTTCCAATTGTAGATTCAAAAAAATTGGAACAGACCAGAAAAAAACCCATTTCATTTCACCCCAATGATTCCCAATTTGACTGAATTTCCTTCTGCTACTGGTTCTACATCCCCATCCCTACCCTCTTCTCTCCAAACATAATCTACATTAAATAAATATAAACACTTTAAAAAAAAAATTTTTTTTTTAAATAATGCATTTCAACCCTCATTTGTCCTTCACAAATCCCCCAATCCTGCACAATCCTTCCTTGGCACACCTGAGCTTCTAACCATTCACAAAGCTTTCATCCACGGCCTGATGGAGTAATGCTCCCCCATCTGGGCTGGTGCTCCTGCCTCTCACCTTTCTCAGCTTCACACCATGGAAACCAAGACTTTTAGGATCATTGATTGGTATCTCCAGTGATGAAGCCGAGGCTTTGGGTGTCACTCTCCCACCAGAGGCAGGTCGGTGGTCTTCATCTTCTACAGGGGCCTTCCCCCCCCCCCCCACCCTGCTCTGACTGTGACTGTGATCTGTCCCTCCTATATTTCGCAGGGCACTTAAGGTCTGCCAAAAGACCTCTTCTAGTGAAACTGCCAAAATCACGAATCACTGCTCACCTTCACTCTTTCATTCCTCTTTTCCCACCACTGGAACAAACTCCGACACTCCCATCAATTCCACTCCTCCCTCCAGGTTTTCAAAACCGCTGTTCACACCATCTCATATCTTCCCCATCCAAAATCTTTGATCTTTTACAAACCCGCCATTAATCCATCCCAAACCCACCTCCTTCAAATTCCCTGTTTTACTTCCTGAAAGTCCATAGAGTACCATCTTGTTTACTCCATGCACTCCACCACATCCCTCTCCCTTCCACAGATATCCTATTGTCTTTGTTCCCCACTATTTTGTGCTTCCCTCTCCCACCACTCTTGTCTCCTGCCTCGTTATACGTTTCTGTGTGTTAGCTCTGACACAAATGTCGATTCGGTGTACAATAAATAAAATCCTCATCTAAAACCTGGTGACACCTTAAGTCCGTCTTTGGCATATACTCCGAATCCATCCCTTCCTTCACTTCAAATGGCATCACAGCCGATACTGCTCATGAGAAGGCCGAATGCCTCAATTCTGTGTTTTCTTCTAAACATTGCGTCGTCGTCCCCGTCCCCGCCCCCCCACTGTCGGTACCAATCCTTCTCTGTCAAACCGAACTGCTCCTGGACTCTGTCTTTTGTACCTGAGAAGTTGGAGAAGGTTCTTTCGACTCTCAACTCTGCTGCTGGACTGGACGGTATCAGCTCACGTGTACCAATATAATCTGCTCTGCTGCCCCTGCGCATCGTCTATCTGTCCTTTTCACCCTGTCATTTGCGCTAGGTCATCTACCACCTGCTTGTAAATCAGCCATCACTGCATCACATAAAAAAGGTGTAAAAACTGATCACCTGAACCACAGACCTCTCAGATTACTTCCAATCATCAGCAAGGTCATGGAATCCATCATCACAGTTGATATGAAATCCTTCCTTTTCTCCAACAACCTCATGTTAGATCATAAATTTGGATTCAGACCAGGTCACTCCACCTTGGACATGCTGCTTTTACTCACCCAACAATGGATGGAAGCCCTCAATGTCAGACATTAAATCAGGACCGTCTCCCGAGAAATATCTCGTGCTTTTGATACAGTCTGACATCCTGCCTTACTCTCAAAACTCTCTGCCTATGGCATACAAGATCAACTCTACACATGGCTAACTGACTTCATCTACTCACTGAGCCAACATTTCGCTCTCAACAGAATCCTTTCATCTCCTCTCCCTGTCAAGGTCAGAGTGCCCCCAAGGCAGTGTTCTGGGCCCAGTCCTATTCCTGATCTTCATCAATGATCTCTCCGAATCTCTGGAAAATCCTCTTCATTTGCTGATGATGCCACCCTTTGCCGTGACATCCCTCATCATTCAGACAGGTAGGCTGCAGCCTCTTCCCTCTCTTCAGACCTTGAAAAAAAACCACAACCTGGTCAAACACTTGGAATATATATCTTTCATTCCTGACAAATCAAATCAATCTCAATCGCAATCTCAAGCTCTCTCTCTCTCTCTCCCCAAAAGGACCATCTGGCAAACCCTCCCATCTACTTTAATAATAATCCTCTTGAGGAAGTTTTGTCATTCAAACCGCTGGGTCTCACCATCAGCCATGATCTTTCTTGGGCGAACCACATTTCAAAGTTGGCTTTCAAAGCCAGCAAGCCGACTGGGCATCCTCCATCGTACAAAGTCCTTCCTTGGAACACCTGAACTCCTATCCACCTACAAGGCCTTCATCTACAGCTTGATGGAGTACTGCTCTCCCCTCTGAGCTGGGTCCCCTGCATCACACATTGCTCAGCTTGATGCTGGGGAAATAAAGGCCTTCAAGATTATTGGAATCTCCTGTGATGAAGAAGAGCCTATAAAAAAAACATCGAGTTATCGACTTCAACGCACCGCGAAAGGTTGATGACTCCGTCCAGTGTGAGCGGTGTCCCACAAGCTGTTAATCTTGAGTGCGGGTGGATACAGTCACAAGTTCAAGAAGAAGCAAGAAATGGTGCATCACCAGTGGGCCAATTCGGTGTAGTGTCCACAAAATAATATGATCCACTCGGTGGCTCGTGTGTCATAAATGACCAATGCCCACAACCTCAATCCGGGATCACTGCTCACCTCAACTCATTCGTTCCTCGGTTGTTTGTTTTTCCCCCCCCCTGTGGAACCAACTTCCACATCCTCTTCAATCTCATTCTTCCTTGCCGGTCATCAAGACAGCCGTTCTTACCACCATCTCAAATCGTCCCAATCCAAAACAATCATCTTTTCAACCCCACGTGTTCAGTGTGTGACGTCTTCCATGAGCCTCGACTATTATATACATGTTTTTTTTTTTTTAAAGCCAATACTTTGGAGACCGTTCAGGAAATCAAACAACCAAGAGGACCGACTGACTAGTCCTTAACAAGGACGTTCCACGGTTCCAGTACATGATGGAGGATCAAATAAGGACGTGATTCACGTGTCGACACATCGGGGACATTAAACACGTGACAGTCACACAGGTGGAGAGAAAAGGTCTTACTGAGGGACTGCAGGACCTGCATTCGAAGGAACCAAGCAATGAGTAGTAGTAGTAGTAGTCGACACATATCCAGTCGTTTTAACCGCCAGGATCACCATCTGGGACAAGATCACAGGATGACAGATCGAAACCATCAGAAGCAGGTGTGTGTTCCATTACCAAGCAGCTTGGAGAGTGCTCGCAAACTGGCTTCACCACTCAAACAAGCACTCGAACGAAACCATCGATAAGGAACGCCTGGCTTGGCAAACAATAACAAGCTGCTTCGCAATGGGACACACACCTGAACAAGGAGTACTGTTAAAACTACAACCACAACTATAACTACAACTACACAACAGCACATCAGAGAGCAGCACATCAACAGCCAGGACCCAACGATGGATGGCATGGGGGTGGGGGCCAGGACCCAAGTTCGCATTATAAATGGAAAAACGTTTATTGTTTATGCTACGTCTGATAACCTCGTGACACCACCTCGCGCACATGTCCGACCTAATCTTCACCCCCGTCCCAACTATCCCCCGCTCGATCCACTTCCAACTCGAACCGACACTACGACAAGCACGACATGCCTGACCCTCTACATCCTCTAACCAACTTGCGGGTTTCCACTGTATTACACACATAACGTCCTGAGCGAAACCCATCTGTGTTAGGCATCGTCGCCCCTTCCCACTCCGCCCCCGAGATCCAGGGAAGGATTTATACCGAATAAAAAAGATGCTAACTGAATATACAGCACAAGCACCTTATGCAATTCTCACACATCACCTCCCCATCCAGCCACTTGCGCACACTCCCCAAACGCCATCACAGACTCCACACCCAGATCCCGGATGCGATGCGTCTACTCGCCCTTTAATATACCCCTTCACCCAGCGTAGGCGACACGGCGCATTTCACAAACACTCCGCTCGCGAAAGCCAGGTATCTCTCAGACCTGCTCCCTTGCACGACTCGACCACGAAAGACCATACAGCGACGCACGCTCCACTTGCACACAGCTCTCATAACTTCCACCACTAAGACAAAGCCACCCTACGAGCCCACACAGCACCACGCGAGCGCTTCCAAGCGAGCATGAACCCTCACTGCACCCACTCCCACGCTGTTGCAACCCACTCCCCCTTCCGCGCTGCGACCACCCTATAACAGTCCCCCACTCCCGCCCTATCGAACTTTCAAACTGCCGACACGACCATGTAGCAGAACGACCCTTCCACGAACCACTCGGACCCCTTCCTCGCGCACAGCTTCACCCACCTTCAGCACTCCTCCCTCTCCCCACTCGCGCTAAATCCTTTTTGATCTCCCCCGTCGAAGGGGGGGGGGCCCCCTCGCAACTCCCCCTCTCCCGTGCTGGCTCCTAGGATTGGCTGGTGCGGTCACGCCCACCCGCTGCACGCCGATTGTCGAGGCCACCGCGGGTCCTCCCCGAACCCTGCCTCTCCACACCAGGACGACCTTCTGAGCAAGCGCACTATCCATTCCCCCATTCGCGCAAAACGGGCGGGATACCCCCTAGCCGAGTATGGCGGGGACAGAGTGAAGCGAAGGCGTAGGGCGATGCAGGCGGTCGGCGGTGGGAGTCGATGAATTTAGTTGGTGGTGTAAAAATAACTAAAATAAACCTGACTAGTAAAACAAACTTTCAAACAGCGCAGGAACTTTAATACCCATCTAGATAGGGTGGAGCCTAACGGAAAAACATATCATACCCCCTTCCCCACTGGCGACTCTACCCTACTGGCAGCCTAAGCGACTCACATCGAGTGCACTTACCGCTTCCAAAAATCCTCAACAATGATTCGACCAAACTATCACCCCGTATACAACCTATCCCTACACTACATCCCATTCGCTCCACGCCAGACACATACTACACACATACTCCCACTTCCGGCCTATCGCCAACTCCTGGACACCCATGAGCACACAGACATCCGACTCACATCCCTTAGTCTATCTCCCGGACATACTTGTGATACTGCACTAGCCCTTCCTGAGTCTCACAACGCGGAAATTCACACCTACTGCAGCCTTCCCTGCGTCACTATTGATAACCTACTCGTCCTCTCCCTAGTCCCTCATTCCCTCTCATCATCCACACTCTCCCCTTGCCACCCACGCCAAGCCTCCCCCTTCGCTCCACCTCTCCCCTTCCCCACTCCCCCCTTCCCCACTCATCCCTTCCACTGACACTCGACCCCCTCCCACTCCCCGCCGCGTCACTGCGTCACCCACTCCATCCCGCCCTCTCCCCATGCCGGCACTCCCTATGTCAAGCTCACTCCTCACCCCGCCTCTCACACTCGGGGTTTGCCGCCTTTTTGGCGAATGAGAAGGAATGCGAGGTGCGCATGCGCAAAGGTCATCATGGCTGTCCCAAGAAGCGCGAGCTCCGCGGAGTCGACGCAACGCGGCGGCCCCGACCATCCTGAGATGAAGCGGTGGGCGGAGCCACGAAACTCCCGGCTGGAGACTGCCATAGGTGATGGGAGAACCCCCGCCTTCCACCAACAACTACCGCCAGCTCACTGGCGACACTCTCCACTCACCACAAGGGTCGAACGCGCACTTTCGTCCACTGGAACGCGCGAGCTCTTCGGAAGGATTGACCACACTCTCGCGTCTCGATCCCTCGCGACGCACCCCCTTCCGACAGGACTCGCGGATATAAGGGCCTTCCCACTTCCCCGTCTATCCCCCACTCTCACCCTTGACCCCGCACCCCTCCTCATCGTCCACTGCCAATGATGCTTGCACGCATCTCCCCAACTCATCCACTCTGTAGTCAAACAGCTCCCCCACATCTCGCGCGCATCTACCGCTGAACTGATCTCTAGTTCTTCACGCTATGGCGCGATTACGTCAGTAACCGTGTCTGGACCCTTCCCACTTGCCACTCATACGCCCCACCTCCCGTAATCTAGTACGTAACCAACAGAACTTTTTTAATACACATATCAGCATAACATACATCCCGCACCACGCAAGTCTCGAGCGCACTGGTTCCTGTCTCTGCCCGCGCATCTCACCCTATCCTGCACTTCCCCCCTTCCAACATATATCGCGCAACGATAGTGCTAACTTAGCAAGCGCGCCGGCAGAATATCGCCGACGCAATCACAGTGGCGTAGGCTAAGAATAGCCTGCGGCTCGACGATTCAAGATTGCTATCCAACCGCGCCACTAGACCACCACTGACCCGTGCTCCGAAGCCTTCCCACTCGCGCTGCTCCCACATCTCCACTCCCCTTCGACCGTTTCACTAGCCCAGCGACATGCCCGATACTATAAAAATTCTCGCACGAACCAACGCTGCGCGGCTACACTCCACTCCCCCACCTCTTCACTCCCCCTCGTCCACCGTCGAATACGATATGGTAAAGCTCCCCCTCCTTCGTAATACCACCCCCTCTCAGCGCACTTGCCCACCAGCGCCGCTACTCCACTGTAGTAGCTCCATAACCCTCCATCTTGCGTATGCACCACGCCACCACATTTCTCCACTAGCCAATGCCTTGAAACATCTACCTCTCGACCGTACGACACTCCACCCATCTTCCGCATCACGCCTCTCCCGCACATACCACCCCTTTCACGCCTAGTCGTGCATGCTACCCGTACGCGCTCGTCCTCACGATCTCCACTGTGCCTATTTTCGGATCCTAACCCACCCCAACCTGATCCAGATCGAGGCTCATGACGTTACCCTCCATCACGTTATCCTCACTGAAAGCTCTGCAGCCATACGACTATGTCGTCAACACGCCTGGCGTTCCAATGGTTAGCGGCGCAGAATGTCTCCACCACCCACCGTGCGATCTTTCATTTTTCTTGTCTTTGGGCGGTCTGACGGTTCTGAATTTAATACGTCGTGGCCACGCCCCCCAGCCTAACATAATAAGGAGTACGGAGTTACAAACCGCCGGCCACGAGAGAATCGAAGTGCAACATGCACCCGTCATAACCGAAGGAGACAAAAAAACAAACCAAAAAAAGAAACAGGAGCGAACACCCCATGGCCAGGACCAGAGCATCCTTGAGCCCCTCACTATGAGACCACTTACAACATACCCCATGGTCGGGTGCGAATCGTCGCCTCCGTCCAACAGCAATCCCGCCCAATCCGTCCAGTCCTACCAAGACAGCTTACTGGGTCCTGGCCGCCCATCCCCACGATGAGACAACTACAGTATTCGTCGGTGACGTCGCTGGCTAACACCACGACCTCCGACCGTGTCTCTCCCGACCTTCATGAGGTACACATCACAGTACGTGTGTTAAATCGATCGTTGGTCCAGTGAGAGTCGTCTATCCACTTACGCGCCACCGACGCTCTAGTCCCGGACGATCGTGAGTGACACGCGTTGGCATACGTCGGGAATTGCACAGCAAAATTCTAACAGCCGGCCGAACTACTCGATCCCAGCGGCTCTTAATCCTGATGCACCAAACTTACCCCCACACACCCCTAATCGCGATCGGCTAGTCACGCGTAGGCCCAATTTGCATACGTCAGGCCAGATTCCCTAGCTGGCTAACCAATCGTCACGGGGTGACAGGCCCGTAAGCGATCACCGCAAGGAACGCATCTATTTGCCGCAATGGCGGTCGGCTCTCCATCGATGGAGATCCTGTTCTGGCCACCCGTACACATCCTGCCTCACCTGTCCTCCGCCTCTATCGCGCCATCTCCCGCCACATTCACCGTGGCCGGCTCCGTGGCTGTGACGCGCAACCGCTGCTTCCCGGGCGATGTGCCTGAGAAGCTAACGCCGGTTCCTGTGTACGTCACACTGTAGTCTGTGGGTTGTAGTTTTAACAGTAGCGCCTTGTTCAGGTTGTGTCCGCACTTGCGAAGCGCAGCTTTTGTATTGTTGCTCAAGCCAGGCGTTTGGCGCGTCAGATCACGATGGTTTCGTTCCGAGGCTGCAGATTGAAAAAAGGGAGGCAGTACCAGCCAAGTTTGCGAGCACTCTCCAAGGCTGCTTGTAACCGGGCACTCACACGCCCGGTGCTTCTGCAAGGGTAGCCCTTCGATCCCTGTCACTCGCAACGTGATCAGCTTGCGATCTCGCAGATCTGGTGATCCCCTTCGGCGGCGGTTATAGAGAACGCGAAACTTGGAATAACATCGTGCATATCAGGGTCCGTGGAGTCTGATGCTGTGAGCTTGTAGTGTAGTACTCGAGTTTGCGGGCTCCGTGACTGAATATCCATGTCGAACTGTCAGTGTTTGCCTGTATATTATTTGCCTGTTGAATAATTCGCAGATATGCAGGTCCTGCAGTCCCGTCAGGCAGCATATCCCCACTCGTCTAGTGCTCCCTTACGGTCCACCGCCATGTGTGCACCTGTGCATACGATAAATGTTATAATCGTCCCACAACCTAAATGAACGAGCGCTCCGAGCAGTGCCCTAGAACTTGCAAGTTCGACGTGTCAGTCTGGATCCTGTGCAAAAAAAAGTGAGGAACTCGTGCTTTGGGCGGATAAAAAAACGGTCCCACGGCAGTCGACACGGATATGTTAAAGGCGGGACTATCAGTCGTCTCTTGGTTGGTGCTGATCCCGGAAAACTGCGGCGGATCTTCAAACAGAAGCGTATGTGGCTTTTACAAAAAAAAGAAAACATGTACAAATTCAAGTCCGACGAGCGGCACCGCCTAATGGCAGAACGTCACGACACCTTTCGGACACGAGTGGGCCGGTCGAGTGAGAAAAGTTATCATGTTGGATGGGAACGATTTCGAGATGTGGATAGAGCTGAACCCAAGCGTACTTGTTCTCTAGGAGTATAGACGACCAGCTAAGGAGAAAGATTATGGAGATGAAGAGATAATGTCGAAAGCCTAAGTTCCACAGGGACGGGGTAAAACAACACTATGCCGGAGATGGTACACGAACTGACAAATATATGAGTGACAGTGAACCAAACGGACCCGGACTTGAGGTTCGCTGGAGCCATGGTCATTTATGACACACGAGCCGAGACCCTTCTCGAGTCGCAGACGCAATATATGCAATTGTGCAAGACACACAGACGAAGTCGGATAGCCGAGAGTAGCGGCCCCCACCTGCGATGCGCAATTGCGAGACGAGTCTTGCTTGCGTCTCTGACTGTGACTGGCGGAGTACGACACCGCACAAGATAACAGCTGTGACACCGCACGACTAAAACGAAGGCAAGTACATCAATCCTTAATCTGAGCTACCAGTACGGTGAGATCCCCTCATGAAGCTACGATGTGTATTATTTAGATAAAAGTCAAACAAACTAAAGAATCAAAACAGGATATATATCCAAATAATCCTATAGTACGACTTTTTATTATCCCACCAGCGAGCTAGCTCGGAGCAACTCTCGTGCTACTGACCGATGAGTATGGACCGCGTCACCTAAAAAACAGAAGACCAAGCAGAATAAATGTTCACCATCAAGCGGTCAAGATGAAGGCCTTGTAGTGATAGCGAGTGGCAACTGATGTCACACGTTAAGCAGCCTAACTGTACATGGAGGAAACGCCAGTCGGCCTTGCTGCGCACATGAAACACAACATTGTGTAAACATGATGTCTACAGACACACCAAACAAAAGGAGTGATCAAAAGGAAATAAGCATCAAAGACGGCTATGGTCAAGAAACTCCAGCAAGCCTTTGAATGTACAAAGCACCATTTCTCGACGAGAGAAAATTAGGGTAGTAAGAGATGGAGGTTAGACCAGAGACCCGAAGTTTCGCCGGACGAAGAAGAGGTAAGGAAGCAAGAACTTTGAAAGACGGTCGAGCATCAGATGTGAAGAGATGAGATCTCTTGATTTTGTTCAGCGAATAGAGCAGACGATGGACATTCAAGTGGCCTTACAGAAAATCCAGTGGAGTGGAGTGTTATTTCAAGAGGTCGAAGAAGGGAAGAGCTGCTAGCTACCATGCTCTGAATAATTGTAGGGATGTCACCAAGCACAAGAAGAGATCAGGCACAGCTCATACCAGCAATAAGAAAGAAAAGGAACAATTCACAGAAGACACATACAGAGAAAAGAAGCTCATACCAAAGATGCCAGGAGAAACACAGACGAACGGCCCACACACCTGGCCTGTACGGAGCGCGAATAGCTAAACCAAGCGAATGATCACCGGACAGGGTGAATGAACACCACAAAATATTGAGAAGAAGGAGATGAAGAGAGTCATGAGAGTTTGAAAGAGTCGGATAAATTCCAACTGCAGGGGAAACATATGGAGTTAGAAACAGATCAGTTAGCATGTGTAGAGTTGATCTTGTATGCCATAGGCAGAGAGTTTGAGAGTAAGGCAGATGTCAGACTGTATCAAAAGCACGAGATATTTCTCGGAGACGGTCCTGATTTAATGTTCTGACATTGAGGCCTTCCATCCATTTGTTGGTGAGTAAAAGCAGCATGTCCAAGGTGGAGTGACCTGGTCTGACACCAATTTATGATCTAACATGAGGTGTGGTGGAGAAAGGAAGGATTCATATCAACTGTGACTAGAGTTCCATGACCTTGCTGAAGATTGAAGTAATCTGAGAGGTTGTGCGTTCAGGTGATCAGTTTTTACACCTTTTTATGTGATGCAGTGATGGCTGATTTACAAGCAGGTGGTAGATGACCTAGCGCAAATGACAGGGTGAAAAGGACAGATAGACAGATGCGCAGGGGCAGCGAGAGCAGATTATATTGGTACACGTGAGCTGATACCGTCCAGTCCAGCAGCAGAGTTGAGAGTCGAAAGAACCTCTCCAACTTCTCAGTGACAAAAGACAGAGTCCAGGAGAGTTGGTTTGACAGAGAAGGATTGGTACGACAGTGGGGGGGCGGGACGGGGACGACGACGCAAGTTTAGAAGAAAACACAGAATTGAGGCATTCGGCCTTCTCATGAGCATTATCGGCTGTGATGCCATTTGAAGTGAAGGAAGGATGGATTCGGAGTATATGCCAAAGACGGACTTAAGGTGTCACCAGGTTTTAGATGAGGATTATTATTGTACACACGAATCGACATTTGTGTCAGAGCTAACAACAGAAAGCGTATAACGAGGCAGGAGACAAGAGTGGGTGGAGAGGGAAGCACAAAATAGTGGGGAACAAAGACAATAGGATATCTTGGAAGGGAGAGGGATGTGGTGGAGTGCATGGAGTAAACAAGATGGTACTCATGGACTTTCAGGAAGTAAAACAGGGAATTGAAGATTGGTTTGGGATGGATTAATGGGGGTCTGTAAAGATCAAGATTTTGGATGGGGAGAGATATGAGATGGTGGTGAACAGCGGTTTTGAAAACCTTTTTTGTTCCGGGAGTGGGAAACGTTGGATCGGGGGAGGGAGGGAAGTGGGAAGGGGGAGTGAGGAGAGAGTGGAAGGGGAAGTGGGGAAGGGGAGTGGAAGGGGGATGGGGAAGGGGAGTGGAGAGGGGAAGGGGGAAGGGGGGAGTGGAAGGGGAGGGATGGGAAAGGGGGGAGGGGGAAAGGGGGAGTGGAAAGGGGGAGTGGGAAAGGGGAGTGGAAGGGGAGATGGGGAAGGGGGAGTGTGGAGAGGGGGAGTGGAAGAGGGGAGAGTGGGAAGGGAGAGTGGAAGGGGGGAGTGGAAGGGAAGTGGGGAAGGGGGAGTGTGGAAGGGAGTGGGGAAGGGGAGTGGGGAAGGGGGAGTGTGGAAGGAGGTGAAGGGAGGAGGGGAGTGGGAAGGGGGAGTGGGGAAGGGGCGAGTGGGGAAGGGGAGGAGAGAGGGGGAGTGGAGAGGGGAGGGGAGTGGGGAGGGAGTGGGAGGGGGATGGGAGGGGA
>CM068965.1:89503052-89527370 GCA_035128595.1 Eptatretus atami | reverse complement strand
AGTGTAGTGCATAAAGTATAAATCTATGATGGAGTGTAGTGATTATAAAGTATAAATATCTGTGATGGAAGTGTGGTGATTACAAAGTTAAATCGGATTTATGATGGAGTGTAGCTGATAAAAGTATAAATCTATGATGGAGTTGTTAGGAGTGTATCTAAAGTATAAATCTGTGATGGAGTGTGGTGATAAAGTATAAAATCTTGTGATGGGGTGGTTAAGTGATAAAGTATAAATGTCTAGTGATGGAGTGTGGTGATAAAGTATAATTCTGTGATGGAGTGTGTTGATAAAGTATAAATCTATTGATGGAGTGTGGGTGATAAAGTATAAATCTGATGATGGAGTGTGGTGATAAAGTATAAATCTATGATGTATGATGGAGTGTAGTGATAAAGTATAAATCTGTGATGGAGAGGTGTATATGATAAAGTATAAATCTATGATGGTGTGTGGTGATAAAGTTAAAATCTGTGATGGAGTGTAGTGATAAAGTATAAATCTATGATGGAGTGTGGTGATAAAGTATAAATCTGTGATGGAGTGTGGTGATAAAGTATAAATCTGTGATGGAGTGTGAGTGATAAAGTATAAATCTGTGATGGAGTGTGGTGATAAAGTATAAAATCTGTGATGGAGTGTAGTATAAAGTATAAATCTGTGATGGAGTGTAGTGTAAATATAAACTGTGATGGAGTGTAGTGATAGAAAGTATAAATCTATGATGGAGTGTGGTGATAAAGTATAAAATCTGTGATGGAGTTGTAGTTGATGGAGTGTAGTGATAAAGTATAAATCTGTGATGGAGTGTGGTGATAAAGTATAAATCTGTGATGGAGTGTGGGTGATAAAGTTAAATTCTGTGATGGAGTGTGTGATAAAGTATAAATCTGTGATTAGTGTGAGTTGATAAGAGTGATAAAATCTAGTGATGAGTGTGAAGTGATAAAGGATAAATATTCTGTGATGGAGTGTGAGTGATAAAGTATAAATCTTGTGATGGAGTGTGTGATAGTATTGATATATGGAGTGTATATAAATCTGTGATGTGGAGTGTGTGATAAAGTATTAAATCTGTGATGGAGTGATGGTGATTAAAGTATAAATCTGTGAGGAGTGTGGTGATAAAGTATAAATCTTGATGAGAGTTGTAGTGGATAAAGTATTTAAATCTGTGAATGGAGTGTAGTGATAAAGTATAAATCTATTTATGGAGTGTAGGTGATAAAGTATAAATCTGTGATGGAGTGTAGTTGATAAAGATAAATCTGTGATGGAGTGTAGTGATAAAAGTATAAATCTATGATGGAGTGAGTAGATAAGTATAAATTCTTGATGAGTGTAGTGATAAAGTATAAATCTGTGATGGAGTGTGGTGATAAAGTATTAATTCTGGATGGAGTGTAGGTGATAAAGTATAAATCTGTGATGGAGTGTGGTGATAAAGTATATAATCTATGATGGAGTTGTGTGTGATAAAGTATAAATCTGATGATGGAGATGTGGGTGGATAAAGTATAAAATCTATGATGGAGTGTGGTGATAAAGTATAAATCTGTGATGAGAGTGTGGTGATAAAGTATAAATCTGATGATGGAGTGTGGTGATAAAGTATAAATCTGGATGGAGTGGTGATTAAAGTATAAATCTGTGATGGAGTGTGTGATAAGATAAATCTTGATGGGTGTAGTGATAAAGTATAAATCTGTGATGGAAAGGTATAATTAAAGTATAAAATCTGTGATGGAGTGTGGTGATAAAGTATAAATCTGTGATGGAGTGTAGTTGATAAAGTTAAATCTGTGATGGAGTGTAGTGATAAAGTATATTTGATGAGGGGTGATAAATTAAATCTATGATGGAGGTGTGGTGATAAAGTATAAATCTGTGAATGGAGTTGGTGGATAAAGTATAAATCTGTGATGGGGTGGTGATAAAGTATAATCTGTGATGGAGTGGGTGATAAAGTATAAATCTGTGATGAGTGTGGTATAAAGTATAAATCTGTTGATGGATGTGTGATAAGTATAATTGATGGAGTGTGGTGATAAAGTATAATAATTGATGGAGTGTAGTGATAAAGGTATAAATCTGTGATGGAGTGTAGTGATAAAGTATAAATCTAGTGA
Source organism: Eptatretus atami (assembly GCA_035128595.1). Lineage (NCBI taxonomy): Eukaryota > Metazoa > Chordata > Myxini > Myxiniformes > Myxinidae > Eptatretus > Eptatretus atami. The sequence goes on along the minus strand of CM068965.1, from coordinate 89,525,241 downwards.
TGGAGTGTGGTGATAAAGTATAAATCTGTGATGGAGTGTAGTGATGGAGTGTAGGTGATAAAGTATAAATCTGTGATGGAGTGTGGTGATAAAGTATAAATTGTGATGGAGTGTTGGTTGATAAAGTATAAATCTGTGATGGAGTGTGGTATAAATATAATCTGTGATGAGTGTGGTGATAAAGTATAAATCTATTGATGGAGTGTGGTGATAAAGTATAAATCTGTGATGGAGTGTGGTGATAAAGTATAAATCTGTGATGGAGTGTGGTGATAAAGTATAAATCTGTGATGGAGTGTGGTTGATAAAGTATAAATCTGTGATGGAGTGTGAGTGGATAAAGTATAAATCTGTGATGGAGTGTGGTGATAAAGTATCAATCTATGATGAGTGTTAGTGATTAAAGTATAAATTGTGATGGAGTGTAGTGATAAAGTATTAAATCTGTGATGGAGTAGTTGATAAAGTATAAATCTGTGATGGAGTGTAGTGATAAAGTATAATCTGTGATGAGTGTGTGATAAGTAAAATCTATGATGGAGTGTGGTGATAAAGTATAAATCTGTGATGGAGTGTGGTGATAAAGTTAATATCTATTGATGGAGTGTGTGATAAAGTATAAATCTGTGATGGAGTGTGGTGATAAAGTATAAATCTTGATGGAGTGTGGTGATAAAGATAAATCTATGATGGAGTGTGTGATTAAAGTATAAATCTATGATGGAGTGTGGTGATAAAGTATAAATCTGTGATGGAGTGTGGTGATAAAGTATAAATCTGTGATGGAGTGTGGTGATAAAGTATAAATCTGTGATGGAGTGTGAGTGATAAAGTATAAATCTTGATGGAGTGTAGTGATAAAGTATAAATCTGTGATGGAGTGTAGTGATAAAGTATAAATCTGTGATGGAGTGATGTGATAAAGTATAAATCTGTGATGGAGTTGTAGTGAAAAGTATAAATCTGTGATGGAGTGTGTTGATAAAGTATAAATCTATGATGGAGTGTAGTGATAAAGTTATAAATCTGTGATGGAGTGTAGTGATAAAGTATAAATCTGTGATGGAGTGTAGTGATAACAGTAAATTCTGTGATGGAAGTGTAGTGATAAAGTATAAATCTGTGATTGGGAAGTGTGTGATAAAGTATTAAATCTGTGATGGAGTGGTAGTGATAAAGTATAAAATCTGTGATGGAGTGTGTGGATAAAGTATAAAATCTGTGATGGAGTGTAGTGATAAAGTATAAATTGTGATGGAGTGTAGGTGATAAAGTATAAATCTGTGATGGAGTTGTAGTGATAAAGTAAAATCTGTGATGGAGTGTGGTGATAAAGTATAAATCTGTGATGGAGTGTAGTGATAAGTATAAATCTGTGATGGAGGGTGATAAAGTATAAATTGTGATGGAGTGTGGTGATAAAGTATAAATCTGTGATGGAGTGTGGTGATAAAGTATAATCTACTTGATGGAGTGTGGTGATAAAGTATAAATCTGTTGATGGGTGTAGTGATAAAGTATTAAATCTGTTGATGGAGTGTAGTGATAAAGTATAAATCTGTGATGGAGTGTGAGTGATATAAAGTATAAAATCTATGATGGGTGTGGTGATAAAGTATAATTGTGATGGAGTGTGTGATAAAGTATAAATTTGTGATGGAGTGTAGTGATAAAGTATAATCTGTGATGGAGTGTAGGTGATAAAGTATAAATCTTGATGGAGTGTGTGATAAAGTATAAATCTGTGATGGAGTGTAGTGATAAAGTATAAATCTGTGATGGAGTGTGGTGATAAAGTATAAATTATGATGGAGTTGTGATAAAGTATAAATCTGTGATGGAGTGTAGTGATAAAGTATAAATCTGTGATGGAGTGTGGTGAATAAAGTATAAATCTATGATGGAGTGTGTGATAAAGTATAAATCTTGTGATGGAGTGTGTGATTAAAGTATAAATCTGTGATGGAGTGTAGTGATTAAAGTATAAATCTCGTGATGGAGTGTTGTGATAAAGTTTAATACTGGTAGATTGGATGGTGATAAAGATTAAATCTGTGATGGAGTGTAGTGATAAAGTATAAATCTATATGGAGTGTGTGATAAAGTATAAATTGTTGATGGAGTGTTGTAAATATAAAATTGTGATGGTGGTGATAAAGTATTAATCTATGATGGAGGTGTAGTGATAAAGTATAATCTGTGTGGGTGTGATAAAGTAAAATCTTGATGGAAGTTCTGGTGGTGACAAAATATTTTTTTTTTGAATTTATAAGTTAAAATCTTATGGAAGTGTGGTATTAAAAGTTATAAAATCTTGTAGGAGGAGAGTGGAGTGTGCGTGGGATATTTTTTTTAAGGAATTAATTTAAAAAAAGTATAAATCTTGTGAATGGGAATGGAGGTGTGAGTTGATGAAAAAGTATAAATCTGTGATGGAGTGTGGTGATAAAGTATAAATCTGTGATGGTGTGTGATAAGTATAAATCTGTGATGGAGTGTATGTGATAAAGTATTAAATCTGTGATGGATGGTAGTGATAAAGTATAAATCTTGATGGAGTGTAGTGAAATAGAAGTGATATTAAATCTGTGATGGAGTGTCGTGATAAAAGTATAAAGTCTATGATGGAGTGTAGTGATAAAGTTATAAATCTGTGATGGAGTGTAGCTGATAAAGTATAAATCTATGATGGAGTGTAGGTGATAAAGGTATAAATCTGTGATGGAGTGTAGTGATAAGTATAATCTTGTGATGGAGTGGTAGTGATAAAGTATAAATATTGATGGAGTTGTGGTGATAAAGTATAAATCTGTGATGGAGTGTGGTGATAAAGTATAAATCTGTGATGGAGTGTGTGATAAGTATAAATCTGTGATGGAGTGGGTGATAAAGTATAAATCTGTGATGGAGTGTTGGTATAAAGTATAATCTGTGATGGAGTTGGTAAAGATAAATCTAATGATGGAGTGTAGTGATAAAGATAAATCTGTGATGGAGTGTTGTGATAAAGTATAAATCTGTGATGGAGTGTGGTGATAAAGTATAAACTATGATGGAGTGTAGTTGAATAAAGTATAAATCTGTATGGAGTGTGGTGATAAAGTATAAATCTGTGATGGAGTGTGTGATAAAGTATAAATTTATGATGGAGTGTAGTTGATAAAGTATAAATCTGTGATGGAGTTGTGGTGATAACAGTATAAATCTGTGATGGATGTGTGTGTGATAAAGTATAAATCTGTAGAATGGAGTGTGGTGATAAAGTATAAATCTTTGACTGGAGTGTAGTGATAAAGTATAAATTGTGATGGAGTTGTAGTGATAAAGTATAAATCTGTGATGGAGTGTGGTGATAAAGTATAAATCTATGATGGAGTGTAGTGATAAAGTATAAAATCTGTGATGGGAGTGTGGTTGATAAAAGTATAAATCTTGATGGAGTGTGGTGATAAAGTATAAATCTGTGATGGAGTGTGAGTGATAAAGTTTAATCTGTGTGATGGAGTGTAGTGATAAAGTATAAATCTGTGATGGAGTTGTGGTGAAAAGTATAAATCATGATGGAGTGTAGTGATAAAGTATAAATCTGTGATGGAGGTGTAGGATGGAATGTATAGTGATTAAAGTGATAAATCTATGATGGAGTGTAGTTGATAAAGTATAAATCTGATGATGGAGTGCTGTGTGATAATAGATTATAAATCTTGATGGAGTGTTGTGATAAAGTATAAATCTTGATGGAGTGTGGTGATAAAGTATAATCTGGATGGAGTGTGGTGATAAAGTATAAATCTATGATGGAGTGTGGTGATAAAGTATAAATTCTATGGAGTGTGGTGATAAAGTATAAACTTGATGGAGTGTGGTGATTAAGTATAATCTGTGATGGAGTGTGGTGATATAAGTATAATCTGTGATGGAGTGTGGTGATAAAGTATAAATCGTGATGGAGTGTGTGATAAATATTAAATCTGTGATGGAGTGTAGTGATAAAGTATAAATCTGTGATTGAGTGTGGTGATAAAGTATAAATCTGTGATTGAGTGTAGTGATAAAGTATAAATCTGTGATGGAGTGTAGTGATAAAGTATAAATCTGTGATGGAGTGTAGTGGATAAAGTATAAATCTTGATTGAGTTGGTGATAAAGTATAAATCTGTGATTGAGTGTGTGATAAAAGTATAAATCTGTGATATGGAGTGTAGTGATAAAGTATAATCTGTGATGTGAGTGTAGTGATAAGTATAAATCTGTGATGGAGTGTAGTGATAAGTATTAAATTCTGGATGGAGTGTAGTGATAAAGTATAAATCTGTGATGGGTGTGGTGATAAAGTATAAATCTGTGATGGGAGTGTTAGTGATAAAAGTATAAATCTGTGATGGAGTGTAGTGATAAAGTATAAATCTGTGATGGAGTGTAGTGATAAAGTATAAATCTGTGATGAGTGTAGTTAAAAGTATAAATCTGTGATTGAGTTAGTGATAAGTATAAATCTGTGATGAGGTGTAGTGATAAAGTATAAATCTGTGATGGAGTGAGTGATAAAGTATAAATCTGTGATGGAGTGTCGTGATAAAAGTATAAATCTGTGATGGAGTGTGTGAATAAAAGTATAAAATCTGTGATGGAGTGTAGTGATAAAGTATAAATCTGTGATGGAGTGTAGTGATAAAGTATTAAATCTGTGATGGAGTGTAGTGATAAAGTATAAATCTTGATGGAGTGTAGTGATAAAGTATAATCTATGATGGGTGTTTAGTGATAAAGTATAAATCGTATGGAGGAGTTTAGTGGATAAGTATAAATCTGTGATGGAGTGTAGTGATAAAAGTATAAATCTGTGATGGCAGTGTAGTGATAAAGTATAAATCTGTATGAAGATTGTAGTGATAAAGTATAAATCTGTGATGGAGGTGTAGTGATAAAGTATAATCTATGATGGAGTGTAGTGATAAAGTATAAATCTGTGATGGAGTGTAGTGATAAAGTATAAATCTGTGATGGAGTGTCGTGATAAGTTGTCAGATGCAAAAAAAACTCGGTCACATTGGAGGACACAAGTGTCATTATCCATTGTATGCACAGGATCCTGGTGAGTCGAGCTTGGCACAACCCATGTGCCTACGGCAAGCGATTGTGACGAATGCCGGGATATTGCAGCCCATCGTCTCACTCGGTCCTGCCGAATCTTTGGCTGTCTCCTCTGCGACGCCCCCCACGACTTCGAACCTCGGGTCGGACTTGTCTCCTCAAACTCCAGAGCGACGACTTCGACCGTTTACCGGCGAATCCGTTGGAGGTCCAGCTGTCACTCTTGTCCCGGCCAATGTTCCAGCGGTGAGTTGGGTTGAACGCACAGAAGGGATTTGTCTATCTTTTCTTTTGGTTGGACACTTACACTTTATCCCACAAAATCATTGTACTGTGTCATAAAAACTTTCCTTCCATTTTCACCTCCCAACCTATCCAGCTTTCCTCCACGGCTCCTGCTGAGATGCCTGCTGCCAACTTGCAGGCTGTAAAAGTGGAGGAAGGTGAACAAGACCGACAAGGATGGCATGATAAGTCAGCTCTCCTTGAGCCACGGAGACCCGTGTCGGCCTATGCACTGTTCTTCCGTGACACGCAGGCGGCTATAAAGGGACAGAACGCCCACGTGACCTTCAGAGATGTGTCTCGCATCGTGGCCTCCATGTGGGAAAGTCTAGCTGCAGAGCAAAAGCAGGTGAGGCTAAACCCCTTGAGGACTGGATGCGGTGGCTCACTGATAAAGTCTGCAATGATGGTTATGGTCATTGTTGTGGCAATGCAGGTTTACAAGGATAAGACTGAGATGGCAAAGAAGGAATATTTCAAAGCGTTGGCAGTGTACCGTGCTTCTCAGGTACAATTAGGCTGTACAAGCCATCCATTTGCATCTATATACAAAACTACTTCCCATTTCCTCCTTTCTTTTGCTATTACCTTATTAACCTCACGGCTTCTTATTCACCTGCGTCTCTTTAATTGTATCTTATCCCAAATTTAATTCAGCAGGAAAGCGGACTTTTGATAATCTCTTCCCAGCAACCGTGCCTGACCGCTTCTCCACAGCACCGCACCCGACCGCTTCTCCACAGCAACTGCACCCGACCGCTTCTCCAAAGCAACCACACCTGACCGCTTCTTCACAGCAACTGTACCCGACTGCTTCTCCACAGCAACTGCACATGACCACCTATCCACAGCAACCGTGCCCACCATCACCGCACCCTTTCTCCCTCCCTCATGCACATACGCCGATCATCTTGTTTTCCTCGCAGTCAAAACACCTGCAGAGCCCCAGGATGTTCTTAAATGCAGGTTTGAGTTGATTTCTCTTTTCACTTGGTGAAGGTACTTTGAATGCCCTTGTCAATGTTCAGCCTCAGGAATCCTACCTTATTACCCCTTTCACCCCCATTGATCGCTTCCTTGGTGGTGCTGAAATGTAGTGGTGCTTGCAGTGTTCGCTGTTACTTGTGCAGAACATTGATGGTTGTGCATTGCACTTCCACCATGGAAGAAACGTAATCACCTAACTTCCACCCCCCCCCCCCTTACAGCCACATCACAATCTGCCGTGGTGAACACATCCCCAGCTTCTTGTCCTGCTCAAGCCCTGGTGATGACCGGTGGTAGCACAGGTTTGTCGAGGGAACATCCGTCCGTTTTGGTTCGAATAACAAACCCTGAAGACCAAATACGAGAACCTGGAAGTCCTAAGGAGCCCAGAGCCTCGGTGATCGATCACATTATGGAGAGTGAGGAAGCCAAGGTGAGTGGCTAAACTGGTAGAGTAAGAGTCCGGGTGGAACGTTTGTGATATTTATCATGAAGTGAAATGGTCGGACGTTCTGGAGTGGGGGTGGTTGTACGGAATGACTGAAGGTCGTTCAATGGAAACAAAAGGAGAAATGGGCAAAACCTTAAAAAAAGTGTGAAACACTGCGTGATTGGCCTTTTGTGTCTCCTTAGTCCTTATTTGAGGAGATAGAAACTTTCGAGTTTGAGGAGCAGTATGATGAGGAGGATCAAGAGGAGGAATTGGAGGATCAGCCACCAGCAGCGCAAGTGTCCCCGGTGCGACTGAGCACCACGGACAACCGATGCCAACGGGCAGGTTGTGACCGGCTTGCCGTGACCAGCCCCGAGTGGGACGAGGAGTACTGCAGCTGCGAGTGCGTCGTGGCTCACTGCAGGTAGCAAATGCCGAGTTCTCAAATGAATGTTTACATGTTTATAACGTGCTCTTTCGGGTTACATTATGCTGACCTATAACTGGAGTGTCCTTCCGTCACACAGTGCCGTGTTCGCTGCATGGGTCGAGGAACGAACGAAGGCCTCTCCTCGGCTAGAACAACCTGCGTAAGGACCTCATGGTGTCGCCAACCTGGACGTCGCCGCTCTGCCGCCGTGATGGAAAATCACGACGCCATTCATCGGTCAACATCCGGATTGCCAAACTACCTTGGATTTGAACAAAATGATTTCTTTAGTTGATTCGTCATTTGGTGCAAACTCACAAAGGCTGTCATGAGAGTGAATATAAGGATGTGATAAACGGCACTTTATTTAAACATCACAAGCAGGATCATGTTGAACATTAATGCACCATTTGGATACTTCCATGCCATTCTCGTTTGTCTCGTCCCCATGACTTATCGGTTCTGGCTGCGTTCCTACTCCGAGGATGGATGTCTGCATGGCAGCATTTCCTACTCGACCTGAAATAAAAGTATTGCAGAGATCCACGTTTCTAGAGTGATTACAAAAGGCATTCCAGATGTCCATCTTGGTCGGAATGAGAGGAGATTTCCAGAAGGAAATTCTTTTGTTCATCCGGTTGTTCGCATACCCCGTCGCCGCTCTTTCCTTCTCATCTCACGGGAGTCATCTCGCAGCACTCATGGTACGCAGTCTAGATTAGACAAATGAAACACGTCCTTGTACAAACTTGCACGCACAACTACAGTACAATTATGTAAGTACAAGGCCTGCGTGTACCAGAATCAGCCTGTTTTGATCACATGACCAAAGAAATGGACTGGAGAGGCTGCCATTGTTTAAACAAAAAAAGAGGCTTCTGAAGCCTTTGGAAACTCACCAATAAGGCAGGTAGAGGTGTAGCGGCTGAAACTGCCTTCAGCATTGGGTGCTTCTGGTTCCTTTACAGACCAATTAAAATCGGAAGTTCCACATTAACTAATTTCTTATTTCCCAACTATAATTTAAAGTCTGTTTACTGTGTAATGTGTACCGAAACAAGGTGGATGTGTGGCGGGTGCCCCCTTGTTGGTGAGGACCCCTGCAGCAATTTCTGGTCTGGTACAGGGGATCATGGTCATCACTGCAGTTAAAATGCGTGATTTTATGTAGATTCATACAGGGATCGAAGTTCACACAAGAACAGGACGAAGGGGCAATGGATCAACAAATAAAATACGGCAAAGGAAAAAGTGGAACAACAAAATGATGCTGCACAGCACCAGGAGGATTGCAGAAGGGTGGAAAATGTGAGCGACCATTTGGTGGTGGTGGTCGTGGTGGTGAGCAGCAGACTAATGGATTCAGCAAGCCTTTCATTCCACAGGTGAGAACAGGGGTTTGAGAGGATGAGTGAGCACTGACTTTAATCTTGGGGATAGTAACATGGAAAGGATTTTTTGGTGGAACATTAGTGACTTGGGCAGGGGATGATTACCAGTAGTTAATCGGGGATAATCCGACAATGAAGGTGATTCCTTTTAAGGATACTCCTGCTTGCTCCAATCAACATGGTGGTGATTTTCTCCAATCACAGTAGCTTTTGTTTCATCAATCAAAAAATAAATGAACAAAGTCAAGAAACTTCAGGATTGTGACAAACACTCAGCATGTCTGGGGTTGATTTGTTTTTTCACCATAACTATGTGAAAGACTCATCAGCGGATCTGTGTCACATATGCTATACCTTTGTAAGATTTCCTGATCACTCGGAAGTACCAGGTCGGAGGTCGAATCGGACGATGTATCGGAAGCGGAGTTCCCATTTCGATGCGCACCGCACTCTGCCTTCCTGGCCTTCTGTTTCCGCCGCTTCTTCTCTTCTTTCTTCAACTTCTTTTTCTTTTTCTTCTTTTTCTGCAACATGTTCCCATCAGGAATGCTCGTTAAGACAACTTCAAAGGTCAAACCGCTATTTCTTGAAGTCGATGAAACTTTACTTGTAAAAATGTATTGTGATGGGACGGTGCCGCGTGGAATCGATACGTTTGAACGATTTCCGATGTTGGATGTTGGTTACCTTGGTCTCCTTGTGGTGATGTTCCTTGGAATGACGTCGCCACGAGCGCTCCTGGAGAGGGTGGTTTACATCCACAGGAGTGGATGGTCTTGGCACGGTCATTGGTGGTAATTTTGGACCAAACGTCAAGTCTTCTTGCATCTTCTCCTCTTCCTTTGCCTTCGCCTCAACCTTTTCACGTTTATTTGGCTCCTCCACAAGTTCGTTGTGATTTGCAGCATCTGGACACAGACAAATGACAATTTAGTCAATGGAATGAGTAAAAACTACAACAAAATTAAAGTGATATGTTGGCCGATGATGTATCGAGAAATAAAATGATAAACCGCCTTCCCATCAGTGCATCCTTCACATAACCTAAACCACCTTACCATCAGTGCATACAAGCCTGTTGTTGGCTTAATGGTTAGGGTGGTGGGCTTGGGATCCTAGGATCCTAAGTTCAAATCCCCCTTGGCTGTTTAATTAATACCAGGAGGGGTTGACTCTGCCTGTCATCCTTCCGAGGTCGGCAAAATGAGTGCCATCTCGCTGGTATCCTGTGTCGGAGTGGCAACCCGTCCAGGATTGTGCCCAATAGCCAAGGAGACTGCTTAAGCAGCACCAACGCTCTGCACAGAGTATGGTCCCAATGGATGGATGGATGAATCAGTGCATCCTTCACATAACCTAAAACCACCTTCCCATCAGTGCATCTTTCGCGTAACCTAAAACCACCTTCCTGACAGTGCATCCTTCGTGTAACCATGAAACCGCCTCCTGACAGTGCATCCTTCCAATAATGGTTAAACCGCCTCCACATCTGTGCATCCTTCACCACAAGGCTCCCAACATAACCGTCACTGTTTTTGAAGTGTCAATTCACCATGAGGGTAATTGTTTGTAATCCCTATTCTCCACGAGGGTACCTGTAATCCCTATTCTCCACGAGGGTACCTGTAATCCCTATTCTCCACGAGGGTAACTGTAATCCCTATTCTCCACGAGGGTAACTGTAATCCCTATTCTCCATGAGGACTGGGAAAGCAGAGGGTAACTGTAATCCCTAGGATAGGGATCAGTGCGCCACACTCCAAATTTGGTGTTACCAATAACTTTGAAGATGGTCACATGTCTTACATGATCGTTTAAATTAGCAGGAGCTTTGAGCTCATAAAACAGGTTTTACTGTGCCAGGGACTCTAACATCCAACTGACTAACCATTTGTTGTTGGGTCCTCTTTCACCGACGCTGCTTCTTCCTCTTCCAATTGCTCATCTTCTGATATGTCTGATTCGCTTGAATTAGCAAAGATGGCCCTGAAGAGATCCATAGAGGGTCTTCCAACTTGTCCTCCCTGCACAGACCCACCAGGGGTATCCAGGACATCACGATCACAGATATCAGCTAAAGAATGTGCGATCGCCATGCAGGGATGACGAGGCTTCAAGGTTATCTCACACCTCCAAGCCATTTTGATGTGACATTCGTACCTCAGGTCCTGACGTCTCAGAAGGTCCGTCGTTCAGGGAAACTGTGGTGGCAGGGTGGGGAGACGATCCTTCGACCACCTTTTTTGGAGGATCCAGTGCAGTGGGAGTGGGGATGGGACACAGGTGGTCCCGAGCTGCGAGATCTGAAGTCTTTGTGGAGTCGTATTGCACGGGAGGAGTGGACAGGGCTGTGAAAAGGACACAAAACGTTAGAAAATGTCTGATGATTGGGTTGTATCAACAAATAAATGAATAATAAATCACACGCCAATGAGGAGAATTTCCTCTGTGGGATTAAACTAAAATATTGGAGCCAATTGGGCAAGCTCTAACTTTCTTACCGGGCAAGGCCGCTTCACACAGCGCTGCCTGGACGACAGGAAGCTGAGGCTGAGACTGAGGATGGGCTGACACTGCCTCGGCCGACAGGAAGTTAAAAAGGGAAAACTTATCTTTTGTCACCGTTGGTAACCCCACCATACTACAACTGTCAAAAAAGGTTCACAGTTGTATGCAAATGAGTCATTGCCACAATGAGTAAGTTTATTTTTCATTTTTCACACTCAGGTGATCATCCATGAAGCAATTACAACAACAGGTAAGCTCTACATAGTTAGGACAGGGATCAGTGGGTCACACTCACCCAGGATAGGGATCAGTGGGCCACACTCACCCAGGATAGGGATCAGTGGGTCACACTCACCCGGACAGGGATCAGTGGGTCACACTCCCCCAGGATAGGGATCAGTGGGCACACTCCCCAGGATAGGATCAGTGGGTCACACTCACCCAGGATAGGGATCAAGTGGTCACACTCGCACACCAGGATAGGGATCAGTGGGTCACACTCACCCAGGAAAGGGATCAGGGGTCACACTCACACAGGATCGGGATCGGTGGTCCACACTCACCCAGGATACGGGATCAGTGGGCCACACTCACCCAGGATCGGATCAGTGGGTCCACACTCACCAGGATCGGGATCAGTGGGCCAACCTCACCCAGGATCGGATCAGTGGGCCACACTCCCCCAGGATGCGGATCAGTGGCCACACTCACCCAGGATGGGATCAAGGGCCACACTCACCCAGGATGGGATCAGTGGCAGTGACAGTCATCATCCACCTCACCAGGATAGGGATATGGCCACACTCACAGGAGGATCAGGGCCACACTCACCCAGGATAGGGATCAGTGGGGCCACACTCACCCAGGATAGGGATCAGGCCACACTCACCCAGGATAGGGATCAGTGGACCACCACTCCAGGATAGGGATCAGTGGGCCACACTCACCAGGATAGGGATCAGTGGGACCACACTCACCAGATAGGGATCAGTGGCCACACTCACCCAGGATAGGATCAGTGGGCCACACTCACCCAGGAAGGGATCAGTGGGCCACACTCACCCAGGATAGGGATCAGTGGGCCCACACTCACCCAGGATAGGGATCAGTGGGCCACAATCACCCAGGATAGGGATCAGTGGGCAAACTCACCCAGGATAGGGATCAGTGGGCACACTCACCCAGGATAGGGATCAGTGGCCACACTCACCCAGGATAGGGATCAGTGGGTCACACTCACCAGTAAGGGATCAGTGGCACACCACCCAGGATAGGGATCAGTGGGTCACACTCACCCAGAAGGGGATCAGTGGGTCCACACTCACCCAGGATAGGGATCAGTGGTCACACTCACCCAGGATAGGGACCAGTGGTCACACTCACCAGGATAGGGATCAGTGGGCCACACTCACCCAGGATAGGGATCAATGGGCACACTCACCCAGGATAGGGATCAGTGGGCCACACTCACCCAGGATAGGGATCAGTGGGCCACATCAACCCAGGATAGGAATCAGTGGGCCACACTCACCCAGGATAGGGATCAGTGGGCACACTCACCCAGGATAGGGATCATGGGCCACACTCACCCAGGATAGGGATCAGTGGGCCACACTCACCGCAGGATAGGGATCAGTGGGCCACACTCACCCAGGATGGGATCAGTGGGCCACACTCACCCAGGATAGGGATCAGTGGGCCACACTCACCCAGGATAGGGATCAGTGGGCCACACTCACCCAGGATAGGGATCATGGGCCACACTCACCAGGATAGGGATCAGTGGGCCACACTCCCCAGGATAGGGATCAGTGGGGCCACACTCACCCAGGATAGGATCAGTGGGCCACACTCACCCAGGATAGGGATCAGTGGGCCACACTCACCCAGGATAGGGATCAGTGGGCCACACTCACCCAGGATAGGGATCAGTGGGCCCACTCACCCAGGATAGGGATCAGTGGGCCACACTCACCAGGATAGGGATCAGTGGGCCACACTCACCCAGGATAGGGATCAGTGGGCCACCTCACCCAGGATAGGGATCAGTGGGCACACACTCACCCAGGATAGGATCAGTGGGCCACACTCACCCAGGATAGGGATCAGTGGGCCACACTCACCAGGATAGGGATCAGTGGGCCACACTCACCCAGGATAGGGATCAGTGGCCACACTCACCCAGGATAGGGATCAGTGGGCCACACTCACCCAGGATAGGGATCAGTGGGCCACACTCACCAGGATAGGGATCAGTGGGCACACTCACCCAGGATGGATCAGTGGGCCACACTCACCAGGATAGGGATCAGTGGGCACACTCACCCAGGATAGGGATCAGTGGGTCACACTCACCAGGATAGGGATCAGTGGGCCACACTCACCCAGGATAGGGATCAGTGGGCCACACTCACCCAGGATAGGATCAGTGGGCCACACTCACCCAGGATAGGGATCAGTGGCACACTCACCCAGGATCGGGATCAGTGGCCCAACTCACCAGGATCGGGATCAGTGGCCACACTCACCCAGGATCGGGATCAGTGGGCACACTCACCCAGGATCGGGATCAGTGGGCCACACTCACCCAGGATCGGGATCAGTGGGCCACACTCACCCAGGATCGGGATCAGTGGGCCACACTCACCCAGGATCGGGATCAGTGGGCCACACTCACCCAGGATCGGGATCAGTGGGCCACACTCACCCAGGATCGGGATCAGTGGGCCACACTCACCCAGGATCGGGATCAGTGGGCCACACTCACCCAGGATCGGGATCAGTGGGCCACACTCACCCAGGATCGGGATCAGTGGGCCACACTCACCCAGGATCGGGATCGGTGGGCCACACTCACCAGGATCGGGATCGTGGGCCACACTCACCCAGGATCGGGATCAGTGGGCCACACTCACCCAGGATCGGGATCGGTGGCCACACTCACCCAGGATCGGGATCGGTGGCCACACTCACCCAGGATCGGGATCAGTGGGCCACTCACCCAGGATCGGATCAGTGGGCCACACTCACCCAGGATCGGGATCAGTGGGCCACACTCACCCAGGATCGGGATCAGGGGCCACACTCACCCAGGATCGGGATCAGGGGCCACACTCACCCAGATCGGATCAGGGGCCACACTCACCCAGGATCGGGATCAGTGGGCCACACTCACCCAGGATCGGGATCAGTGGGCACACTCACCCAGGATAGGGATCAGTGGCAACACTCACCAGGATAGGGATCAGTGGCCACACTCACCCAGGATAGGGATCAGTGGGCCACACTCACCAGGATAGGGATCAGTGGGCCACACTCACCCAGGATAGGGATCAGTGGGCCACACTCACCCAGGATAGGGATCAGTGGGCCACACTCACCCAGGATAGGGATCAGTGGGCCACACTCACCCAGGATAGGGATCAGTGGGCACACTCACCCAGGATAGGGATCAGTGGCCACACTCACCCAGGATAGGGATCAGTGGGCACACTCACCAGGATAGGGATCAGTGGGCAACACTCACCCAGGATAGGGATCAGTGGCACACTCACCCAGGATAGGGATCAGTGGCCCACACTCACCCAGGATAGGGATCAGTGGTCACACTCACCCAGAATAGGGATCAGTGGGTCACACTCACCCAGGATAGGGATCAGTGGGCACACTCACCCAGGATAGGGATCAGTGGGTCACACCTCACCCAGGATAGGATCAGTGGGTCACACTCACCCAGGATAGGGATCAGTGGGCACACTCACCCAGGATAGGGATCAGTGGGCCACACTCACCCAGGATAGGGATCAGTGGGCCACACTCACCCAGGATAGGATCAGTGGGCCACACTCACCAGGATAGGGATCAGTGGGCCACACTCACCCAGGATAGGGATCAGTGGGCCACACTCACCCAGGATAGGGATCAGTGGGCACACTCACCCAGGAGGGATCAGTGGCCACCTCACCCAGGATAGGGATCAGTGGGCCACACTCACCCAGGATAGGGATCAGTGGGCACACTCACCCAGGATGGGATCAGTGGGCCACACTCACCAGGATGGGATCAGTGGGCCACACTCACCCAGGATACGGATCAGTGGCCACACTCACCCAGGATAGGGATCAGTGGGCCACACTCACCCAGGATAGGGATCAGTGGGCCACACTCACCCAGGATAGGGATCAGTGGGCCACACTCACCCAGGATAGGGATCAGTGGGCCACACTCACCCAGATAGGGATCAGTGGGCCACACTCACCCAGGATAGGGATCAGTGGGCCACACTCACCCAGGATAGGGATCAGTGGGCCACTCACCCAGGATAGGGATCAGTGGGCCACACTCACCCAGGAATAGGGATCAGTGGCCACACTCACCCGGATAGGGATCAGTGCCACACTCACCCAGGATAGGGGGGGAAAAAAAACATGGCCACACTCACCCAGGATAGGGATCAGTGGGCCACACTCACCCAGGATAGGGATCAGGAACATTGAATCGCTTGCAGAGCAGTTGATCAGGGTGCCATTCCAGCTCTTCCCGTGTCAGTTTTCCAAACATTTTGAGTTTGGCAGCGTCCGCCTTCACCGACGAGTCAGCCTAGCAGGGAAACACAAACCACTGCAAAATAATTCCTCTGACATTCATCAAATTTCCAGGCTCTCTCTTTCACCTCCAACTAATTGTATTCTCCACTTTTTATTTCTGTGTGGATCAGATATGGAATCTTCATGAATACAACAATCATCTCATTTCTTATATTCAAAATAATTTTTGTTCAAAGATTACCAGAGCTTGGATCTGGGTTCAACAATCATATACATCTTACCTCCTCTTGTATAGGAACCTCCACCTTGTCCTCTTCTGTGTCTTCAGACCCGGAAGTGAAGCGTGCAGCCATGGCGGCATGCAGTGGACGAAAAATGGCCGCTGCTTGTGCGAATTCCTCTCGCTCTCGCCCCCGTTCCCACTCAGTTAGACCAGAAGCCACCGCCTTCTCTGGCGGTGCCATCGGATACACACGTGGTTTTGGTCAACAAAGAAATACCTCAACAGAAAACTTATGCCTGAACGACTTCCCCAACTCACCACTTTTCCCAGCTTTCAGCATCTGCAGAAACTCCGCATAGCGCACCTGCTTTCCAAGGTCGTTTGTGAAAGGAGTAAAAGTAGGGTTTACAGATGTCGCAGATACGTTCGGGGATCGAGTCGGACACGTGGGGCCAGGGGGAGCTTGCGAAGGTTGAGGGATGGCTGGGTGAAGACCTCGTCTGATTTGTAGCAGGCGAGAGCGGTCGGCCTCGGAAAGCAAGTCGAAAACCGACTTGGGTGCTTTGGGTGTCGTGGCCTCTTGAACAGCTTGGAGAACCAAAGGCAACGAGGTTACAACAGATCGGCAGTTTTTTAACGAGGTATTTCCCTTTAATATCATCGTTATTAAATAATGGATCGTGAACCAACCGGGGGTTACGGATTGTGCAGGAATCTCCAATATTTGTGCTCTTTGTGATGCGTCCAACTCATGACGACCCTTCACCCCCGTACCAACCTCGGGCACAACCTGAGAAACGGCCTCCCCTGGAGCCAGGAATGAGGGGCATGGGCAGTAACCCCTGGGTAGTTTGGGAGGAGAGAAGGACTGGGAAAGCAAATCAAAAGAAGTTTACTAATTACAATGTGTTTTATTTATTACAATCTCAAATCTCAGTCACTTCGCAATAAAATGAGGTGGACCAGGTTGAACTCCTTCAATCCATTGCTCCTCTCTTCCTTTACATTATTATAAAGAGGTAAATAAGATGTTAGCCCCTCCTCCCCGATCCCTCTCCAACAGACACTTTCACAAACCAAAAGAACCCCCAACAGGTGCAACCAGTCGGACACCTGGACGTACTTTGTCTGGATCAACTGGCTGAATGGCTGCTTGAAAGCCAGGAAGCGCCGTTCCAGGACGATGTTTCTCTCCCCTTTTATAACCTATGGAAAATACGATTTGTAAAAGCTTTGATATAAAGCGTTAGTCATAGGTAAGAGCAGTAGAAAAGGAAGTGGGTTTCGGCCTGAGCTGAGGATGTGTCTCGTGAGCCTTGCATCCTTTTCTTTGATAAACATCCATCAATACAGGGGCATCACCATACACCACATGATAGCAATGACATCACCACACACCACCTGACAACAAGGGCATCACCATGCACCACGTGACAACAATGGCATCACCATGCAACATGTGACAACAAGGGCATCACCATGCACCATGTGATAGCAAGGGCATCACCATGCACCACTTGTGAGAAAACTCAAATCGTGTCTGTAGTGTCACCCGTGTGCATGAAGGGATCCGTGTTTGGTGTACCAGTGACCGAGGGAGGCCCAGTCCAGCCGAGGCCTTGTTCGGGTTCAGGCCCACCCAGCTCCAAGTCGTAACGCTCGGGTCGATCGACCGTGTACACAGGGTCATCCTCGTCATCATCGTCGTCCGCCAAGCCGACACCGAACGCCTGCACACAAGGAGTGTTGCAATGAAACAGGGCATCGCACATTCCCAAGCCAAGAACGTGAAACCAACTCTGGCCTAGTGCTCATCCTTGGCAAGTACCGATAGATATCAAGAGTAATTTGTTTGTCCCGGCAGCGTTTACATCTTTATTTCTGCACTTTCCTTTGAATCACCTCTTCATCACCCACTCAATTCTCATTCATCACTCCCAATTTATTCTTGAACATGTGACCTGCTGAAGCTGATCACCAACCTCT
This sequence comes from Eptatretus atami, assembly GCA_035128595.1. Lineage (NCBI taxonomy): Eukaryota > Metazoa > Chordata > Myxini > Myxiniformes > Myxinidae > Eptatretus > Eptatretus atami. The sequence goes on along the minus strand of CM068965.1, from coordinate 89,507,357 downwards.
TTGTTATTCTCCCATTTTAGTCTTCCTGGTGAATTATGGTTTTGTGAGTGCAAGATGAATGGTCCGAACACTTTGTGAAAGAAACACCACCAAGAATGATTAACTTTTCCATTAAATCCTTCACCACAACACCTCCATTAGAATGACATTGCATTGTATACAGATCCATTATTTGCAAGAGTGCTCAAAGTCCTTCCTGTACCTGTCCCCTAATTCTAACTGCTTTCTTTTGGTGTTGCGCAGACCCTTTGGTGTCCACTTCAAACAGTTCCAGAGTAGGTAAGAGGTATGAAGGACCAAGCGAACTTTGGTCCAGGCCTCGATAGCCAAGTCCCCGCCGGAGAGGCAGGGGAACGAACGTTAAGGGAACCATGTCGCTTGGAGCGAATGTCGCGTGGCTCGGAGCAAACTCTTCGTCCTCGTCTTCTTCTTCACCCTCACTGTTACCACCCTGGGTGAGGGCATCGAGAAAACGTGTCATGGCGAACGTATTAAACAGCCAAAGGATGCCATTCAACAGACAGATCCTAATCTGTGAAAACAAATACTATTGATCATTCCCTTCAGGTTCTTCACCCCTTGCAATCCACCTGTTTCCAACCCTTTCCTACCTGTACCTTCCACGTACTGGACGGGGGGAGCTGGCACCCGTACATTTTGGACTTCACCGCAACTTGGAACAAAGAAAGAATAAGAGAAAAGAAAATAAAGAACTGGGATGGGGAAGGTTCGAGCAAATACATTTTCACAAATTCAACCCAAATTGTAATTCACTGGATCGAGACACGATCGCCATGGTACCGGGGCGCTTCAGCTGTGGTTTCCGTTTGAGCCGGGGTCCGACACCCTGTCCCAGACGCCATCCGAGCCGGGAAAGCAGACGCTCGCCGAGGCCGACCCTGGAATACGGAGAGTGGTCGGTGCGAGGGAGAGTCGAGGCAGACTCGAAGCAGGAATTGGAGCAATTCCAAAGCAATTTAATGAGAAAGATGAAAGAGTTAGAAGAACACAAATAGGGAAAGTAAAGTGAGAGAGATGCAACGTTGTTACAAATGGAAAGGGGAATCCAAACGATTCAAACATCATGGATTAGCATGCACGTGCTGACTGAGCCTCACCAATCCAAGGTAACTCGGCACCTTCGTACCCGCTTCACGACAAACGTCAATTAAAGGAGCATACCTCACAGGAGCCACCAGTTTCTCGAGTGTCTGTCGCCCTCGTGCTGGAGAGGTGCCGCCGTCCCCAGTGCTTGCCCGGGTCGCTAACCCAGCTCGCTCGTTTTCCTCTCCGGCGACTTCCCGAGCGAACGCGTCGGTCGCGACCACGCGGCGCGGAGCGATGCCGTGTTCACCCAAGTCCTGCATAGGCAGCCAAAAGATGTACGTACCAGCCCATCCATCAGCCTACTGTAATTGTAGTCTGCTTAGGCCTAAGTCACATTTGCCACGGCGGCCGTGGGGTCTACAAAATCTACGGCCACTAGCAATTGTAGGGCGGCCGCAGTATTTCCACGGTCACACAATGTAGCAGTCACATATGTTTTTATTTTTCGGGGAGCCGCACGGCATATTTATAAATTGTGGAGACCAAAAACGTAGGGGTGCCGTACGGTCTTTGATTTGATGTCGCACGGTGACCTTAGGGCGTTCCTGCGGCGGCCATAGAATTTTCAAGGCAGATGCAAGGTGCCCGCAAGGCGACCGCAGGGGGGCCCTAAGGCGAACGTGCGGCCAGACGGACGGTAACGAGTGGGTTCTTTTTTAAAATTACCAGTTCTTTTGTTTCGGCTTGTCGAATTGCTACGGTGAACGTAGAAATGAAAAAAGTTATAACTCCGCGCTATAATTTCACGGCGACCCCTACGGCCTGTAAAATATAGCCAAACGGCATAGGGCCACCCTGAGGCCACCGCAGAAACTCTGCGGCCGCCGCACGTTTCTGTCAATTCAGAGGGCGTACGGCCGCCGTAGAGCAAATGTGACTTAGGCCTTAGGAATAGATCAAGATAACATTATTCATTCCTTGTTTGAACGCAATGACAAACAAATGAATTACGTAATGGAATATGCACCTCGTGATACTCAGTATATCTCGAGAGATGGAGTGACCTTTACCAGGGATTTCCGTGACACCGACTGATTTGAATCACAAAATTTCTGAAGCTGAACGAGCCCCAATTACCTGCCCCACCGAAAGTGGACCGAGGTTGTGTTTTCACCCCTGGTTGTTTGTCTGTGAACATGACAAAACAATGTGGATGAGTTGGTTCAGTGACGATAACAAGCCGATTCGATTTTGGTTCAGGTCCGAATCCAGATCCAGATCTGGCCTATGAGTGGGATACAAAACTGAAACCGTTCATCCCGGCAGAAGTACACACTCTACCGAGTGCCATTGTGTGAAGTATCATTGGAAAATGCTCTTTCCATTCATATTTTTTCTGCTCCTGTATCAAGTCAAACTTTGTTTCAAACTGCAACATGCGTTCCTGATATACAAGTAACCCTCTTACCACGATACCAGCAAGGCATTTTGCAGTTGGTTACACATTTATTGTGGGAACGTGGTTCCATGTGCTGCAGCTCAAGAACCATCTCTTCCCGGACGAGATGGACTGGGCCGCAGATTCTTTCCCGGGCACCACAGAGTCCTGACATGAACAACATCGAGCAATGTCTGACATCATGGATCGGGAGGTGCGGAACCGTCTAAACAGTCTCCCCCACCAGGTTTTTTGGTGAGGAGGATGTTTGGATATGGACACCCAGCAGGATTAAAAACAAAACCTGTCAAAGGGCGGAGGAGCTCCTTGTGAGCCAACGGCCATCCATATCTAGTGCCCAACTGTGTCGGTGGACGTCCTGCAGTTGGGTTACTTTTTATTAGGAGGTTGGTGGCAGGATTTGCACTCCGGCCACCGTAAAACCCTTCATTCCGCAAAACACAAAACCGCAAAAAAATCTGAAAACCCACTCCGTGGGAGTACCTCCTGTGCAGCTTCCATTCGCAGGGCAGCTCACCGGATGACGGGATTGGGGCAAAGCCTTTGGGACCCCCAATCTTTGATGATAGGAGGGAAACCACAGGGTAACATTCTTGGGTCAGATTGCGGGAGAGTGTGTCGGAGTGGTGCTGAGGTGTCGTCCACCAGACAGCGTCTCCTTGGGTTAACCTGAGGCGGTCCCTTCGGGTGGGTGCCTTGGAATGATCCTATCTTCCCTAAGAGAGAATGATCACCTGTGTCTGTTATCATCTGAGCTCAAGCTTTGGACATCGGTATTGCAGCACTCTCTGAGGTTCGGAGACCGGATTGCGGCGAGATAATGGTGGGTGGTCACACCTACTATTGGTTGGTCGCTCTGATTGTTACCATACTCAAGTAGTTGCTGTTAGCTGTGTCCAATAAGCTGACCCCAATGATAATTGAGTAACACCGGTCAACGGGCGTATTATGAGACTAACGATTCGTCACTCCTTAGGTGTCATTTCCCTGGTCTCTGTCTATGCTCCGACTGAGGCGAGTGATCTCACCATGAAGGATGCATTCTACGCCACGCTCGAGTCTGTGGTTTGATCAGTGCCCCAGACGAGATACACTTATAGTCTTGGGGGATTTCAATGCATCAACTGGAACCGAGACATGTGTTGAGACATGTGTTGGTCCCCACGGGTCAGGAACTATGAACCAGAATAGCACAAAGTTCCTTGACTTTGCAAGAAGTCGTGGACTTAGGGTGGCTGGTTCATGGTTTCAGCGCCCACCAAGCTCTCGCTGGACTTGGTATTCCAACGCTGGCAGTGTGGCAAAGGAGATTGACCATGTCCTCGTTGACGGTCGCTGGAGGATGATCCAGAACTGCAGGGTCTACCGGAGTGCTCAGTTCCTCATAACTGACCACCGCTTGTTGTAGCAACTCTAAAGCTGCACCGTAAATCCGGGAGAATGGTACCATCCCAGCCTAGGCTGGATGTTGGCAAGCTTAAGGACGAGAGGGTAGCTGAGGAGTTTGCGAACAGGCTGAGTGGACATTTGGGGGGTCTGGGTGCTTTGAGGGGTCCTGAAGAGTTGTGGAGTACCTTCAAGACCACCGTCCTTGATGTTGCCGGTGGAAGACTTGGAACTCACCGCAGGGCAACGAAGAATTTTGTCTCTCAAGGGACACTGGTTACCATTAACCAGAGTCGCAGGGCCAGGCTGAATGGCAGAGCTGAGCTGTTCAGGGAGCTGAGACATAAAACTGTACGAGCACTAAGGGTGGACAAGGAGGCCTATGTGCGAGGAATCTGTGAGCGGGTAGAGCA
>CM068965.1:89483298-89502826 GCA_035128595.1 Eptatretus atami | reverse complement strand
CCTCCAATCGACTGTGGTCCACCTTCGCTTGTGGAAACACGGGCTGCGGTGAACCGGTTGAAATGGGGAAAAGCTCTAGGGATCTGTGGCATCCATGCTGAACTTCTCAAGGCTGGTGGAAATGCTGCACTTGTGTCGTTGCGCAGTTTGTTCTGCCTGGAACACAGCATCATCCCAACGATTGGAAGAGGCCTTGTGTCCCTCTCTGAAGGAAGGTGAGACTGCAACAACTACCGAGGGGTGATGCTGCTCTCAGTGCCGGGCAAGGTCTTTACTCGGATAATTCTTGATGGGGTTCGCCACCATCTGCTTGAGCACCAGCATCCAGAGCAGTCAGGCTTTCCACCAAAGAGGTCAACGATTGACTGTATCCTTGCTCTTGCAGTCCTCACTGGAATCGCAGACGAGAGTTTCGACAGGGGCTGCTTGCAGCCTAATGTTGATCTGTTAAAGTGTTCGATTCATGATCAGGATCCTCTGGAGATTTGGTCTCTCGTGGGCCACCAAACTGATCGATTCTGATGTCTGAACCTGCTACTCTGGTACTGAGAGTGCTGTGGAATGTGTGGTCCATCTCTGACTTATTTCCATTGTACTGGGTTTCGTAGGGGTGTTACTGGCCCCACCACTTTCAGCACTTGTATGGACTGGATTTTAGGGAGTCGGAAGATCAAGCTGCGTGCATCGTTTGGGAATGTCAAGATCTCGACCTTGATTTCGCAGTGATGCAGTCATCTTTGCGGAGACTTTAGATATCCTTGGGCCCTCAGGCTCTGAATGGGAGTCGGAGCCCGGATACGGGTTTTTGGGGTCAAAACTAAGATCCAGGCTTTCAATAATTTGGATGCTGCTGTCCTATCTTGTGTCTGTTTGTGTGAGGATGTTGAGGTCGTGGAGAGATTCACTTACCTTGGCAGTGATATTCATGTCTCTGCTGCTGTGAGTCAGAGGTCAATAGACGTCTGGGTCGCCTGGGAGTCATGGATTCACTGGATCATGGGTGTGGCGCTGCCGTACCTGTGGGAGACGAAAGTCGGTCTTCAGGTCCTTGGTGCTTCCGTCTTGCTCTATGGATGCGAGACTCTGAATCTGACCAAGGATCTGAGAGAGAGACTTAATTCCTTTGGTCACAGGTCTCTTCGGAGAATCTTTGGCTATCGCTGGTCGGATTTTTGTGTCAACGAGCGGTTGCTGAAGAGACTCGGATGAGATTTTTACCTGCATGAGTCCGTTACATTCAGTGCGGCTGTATGACATGTGGCTCGTTTTCCTGACGCTGGACCTGCTCACCAGATTACTCTCAGCGAAGGGAGTCTCGTGAGTGAGGAGGCCAATTGGCGACCCGTGCCATCGTGGTTGCAGCAGGTTGGCCATGCTCTCAAGGAGATGGGGATGGCCTGGCATCTGCCGGGGGTAGGCCAGACGGAGGCCCCTGGAGTACCGGTGGAAAGTGGACGCAGCGACGCGCTGTTCTGGCACATGCTCCCATACCTGACCTACCTGACCTACCTGACCTGAGGTGTGGAAAATCCAGCCTGTGGCAAGTAATGGGCAGGAGATGCAACAACATGGACTCCATTTTAGATATTCAAGCACTGTGTGATACCAAAAGATATGTTACCAGGTACGAATACATGTAATCCATTTGATTGTGTTCGTTTAACGGATCATTAAAACGATACATTGGTTACATCGAGGGGTGTTTACTTTATGCTGACAGGGTGCTGCAGTTAATACATGGCGCCGGTCACTCGCAGCAGGCTCACATCACAAAGAGTGTAACAGGTAACACCAACTCCCGTAACACGAACAAGTAACACTAACTCAAGTAACACTAACTCCCGTAACCAAATAAACGTGAATGCTGAGAGTGGAACACAACAAGGAATAAAATGTGAGAGTCTCATCCCCCATTGGAATTTATGAAAACACGCCGATATAAATCCTCGTCTCACACCTCGCATTGTTTCAATATCAAGGTATTCAGGAAGCCATAGTACCCTAGAAAGTTCTACATCATGTCACCGTCACTACTGTCATCATCATCATCATCATCATCATCATACTGATTGTATACGTCCACACACCAAGCACATATACCTGGTGTCGGCTTAATGCTAAGGCAAGGTGGTGTGTTTGGGATCCTAGGGTCCTGAGTTCAAATCCCGCTCACCGTTTAATTAATACCAGGTGGGGTTGACTCAGCCTGTCATCCTTCAGAGGTCGGCTAAATGAGTACCAGCTTGCTAGGATGATTGAGCCATTTGAGTATCCTGCGTCGGAGTGGTGACCCGTCCAGGATTGTTCACAATAGCTCAGGAGACTGCTTCGGCAGCACCAACGCTCTGTACAGAGTATGGTCCTGATGGATGGATGGATGGATGGATGGACATACCTTTGATGACCAAAATGGTGCACACTGGCAGAAATTGGCTAAATAACCAGCGAAGCTTTAGAATTAAAATAAAGCAATTGCATCTATAACCCAATGGCCCTTATTACTGAAATCGAATGGATAGTCTGTTATTATAGAGTACTAGCAAAGGCCTGGTGTTGGTTTAACGGTTAAGGTGCTAGGCTTAAGATCCTCGGGTCTTGAGTTGAAGCCCCCGTCGTACCATTGAATTAACACCAGGTAGGGTTGACTCAGCCTGTCATCCTTCCGAGGTCGGCAAAATGAGTACCAGCGTGCTGGTAACGGGCATTGCATCAGCGGCACAGCCGCACCCCCAGAAAATGATGCAACCAAGCAGCCACAGGCTGCACACCAATAAATAATTAAGATAATAGCATGGAATGGACTTCTGGACACATTATGGATAAACCACAGATGTAAGCGAATAACTACCTATCCCATATCCTCTGGCATGTAACTACCTCTCCTATAACCTCAATCTTAATGAAACCCACAACCTTGATCAAACTCTCCCCACTGGTCTCACCTCCTCATCCATGAAATCCTCCGCTTGCTGCTCTTTCCGCTCTCCACGTTGTTTCCGCGACGAAGAAAATGAGCTTGGGACCCATCCTGTACAAAATGTCATTTACTCATAATGATGGCAATGAAAACATCGATTTATCAATTACCCTTAAGGTTATTGTGAAACAAGAATGAAGAGCCCTCGTGTACACATCCAATGCTGCGTACCAACAAAGATACATTGCATCATCCGATAAGAATCACAAATCAAAACAAAAAAAAGAAGAATCACTTATAAAATTAAATAATCATCATGTCCAGATCCGGATCCAGATCTTCACCAAAATCTAATCAATTCGTCCGTGTCACACACCCAACCTGTCCACAAAATTTCATCCGGATCCGTCCACAACTTTGAGATATCCTGCACACAAACAAACAGAAAGGGGTGAAAACATGACTTCCTTCACCTTCGGTGGCGAAGGTAAATAAAAGCCATTAATAATTAGAACTGCCACTTTATAACTGCTGGCAGTGATGACCGGGTACCAAGATGTCCTGGAAACAGTGGTCTGCATTCAACAGGATCTGCACTCTCCATGCAAGGACATCACCTGACCTTCACAAATGGAATTCCAAAGACAGCCCAGCGTGTGACTGTGGTCAACCAGATCAGACTATTCATCACATCAGACTGTGAATGAGTGTCACCTATGGAAATTTGATGAAGGATTTAGGGCAAGCCACCTAACAACAGACAGTGCTGTGAGACTTGGCTGTCCAACTTGGACTCAGATCTGTGAGCTGTAATTTGTTGAACGAAAGAAATAATAATAATTCGTTTCAAATGAATAACTGAATTCTAGCTTCAGTTTCCCCTCCATTGTGGGCTAGCAGACACAGCACCAAGGAAGGACGGACGGACGGACGCACGCACGCACGTTTTGATTCTCATCAAACCCCTTGTCTTGTCCATGTGGCCGGATTTTTTCTCACTTTCACATTATTAGTTCATATATCCCTTGTCTGCCTGTTCCTCTTAACCCTGTTGTGGGTTTGTCCATGTTTACTCTTTATTGGCATGATCTCTGTATTTCAATAAATAAAAGTATGGTTTTAGGATCAAAGCATCTTCTTTAAAGGTTGGGTGAGTCCTGAGTTTATGACGGTGAAGCGGGCTCCATACCTTCCTTGCTGCCAACGCTGTTGAAGTATCCAGCCGAGAACCCGCCGGTGAAAGCGCCGTGAAATCGAGCAAAGCGTCCTCGTTCATCGCGCACCGTGTCGTCGGGGACTCTGCGTGATCCCTCCCCTGCAGCCAGCACGATGTGTAACGGAGAAACAATGAGGATACAGACTCTCAGACCAATCGTCAATCATGTTCATCCATTAAAGAGCAGTTTCTCAGAATGCCACAGAAGTTGTCCAGAAATACCCCAGTTCCTTGCAGAGTGGTTATGCTGATTCAACGTATCTTTCAAACAAGTGTGTGCCAATGAGTGAGCACCCATAACTCAAATTAGTCATGGATTATTTACAATAGCACAGCTGTTTCCCGACGAACAATGGAAATAATTAACAATATGAATATAATATATATATATATATCTCTTCTTCTCTTCGGCTGCTCCGTTAGGGGTCGCCAAGGCGGATCATCCGTTATGATCCGCATACTGATTGTGGCACAGGTTTTACGCGCGATGCCCTTCCTGACGCAACCTGGTCGCCTCTTACGACACAGGGATAAGGATTGGGTTTCGCCATGTTTCTGGGCTGCCCTACACTCTCATACGCGCGGCCCAGTGCAGAGCTCCCGTCCTCAAGCGATCCTCCAACCCAAGCTCCGAGTAGCCGGATTACAGGCGCACCACTATGCGCCGGTCCTATATATGTTCAGAACTGGGCAAAGTGTTGTGGACATCACTTTTTTTTGTGATGGCAAACACTTTGCCAGTTCTGAACATATATATATATAATAATACATATAGGAGTAGCCGGATTACAGGCGCACGCACTACGCCCCGTCCATATATATAATATACTATAGGTGGATATATATACATACTAGGACGCGGGTGTAGTGGCGTGCGCCTGTAATCCTGCACCCTATAAATTAATTATAATATATATATATTATAAATATTATATATATATATATATATATATTAATATATATATATATATATATATGTTCAGAACTGGGCAAAAGTGTTTGGCCATCACATTTTTTTTCCATTAATTTGTAATTTCTCTCTTGCAGGTAAAACAAACCCACACCATGCCATGGGCAGGATATCAAACTTGACGAAGCTCAACATAATAGTTTTCCACCAAGAAGGCAATTCCGAGACAGAGAGACAGAGACAGAGACAGAGAGACAGAGAGAGAGAGATTCGTCAAAACAGGTATTTCGCACTCAAGCACGAAAACAGAAACATAACTAGAGGGGGAGCACTCGGAAGAGTGCAAAACCTCCGCCGCCAATACTGCTGGCTCACTCAAGTGAACCTTATATCTTATTCATTAAATAATGATTGTCAACGTAGTGCTGAAGTTAAAGTTTCTCTTCTCCATACATTTTTTTTGGGTGTTGGGGGGGGGGGGGGTGGGGGGGGGGGGGGGGTTTGGAAATATACTTATTAAAAGGTAGAAATGCAAAAAACAAATTAAAAATATTTCTTCTGACAGATTGTTGTTTTGGGGGGGGGGGGGGTTGTGAAATCACTTTAAAACCATGGTATGAAATGCAAAAAAAAAAATTTCTCTAACAATTTTTTTTTGGGGGGGGGTGGGGGTTGAAATCACTTAAAACATGTAAAGAAATGCAAAAAAAAAAATTTTTTTTCTTTTTTTTGAGGGGGGGGGTAACAATTTTTTTTCGGGGGGGGGGGTTGGAAATCACTTAAAAACATGTAGAACTGCAAAAAAAAAAATTTTTTTTCTCTATCAATTTTTTTTTGGGGGGGGGGGGGGGGGGGGGGACCAAGTCCAAAATTAAGTGGCATGATCCTTGGACCATACCTAACCCCACCAAGTTTCGTCGAAATCCGTCGGAGTTTTTTTCCGTTAATACTGTTCACAAACAAACAAACAAACAAAGCAGAATAGGGGTGAAAACAGTAACCTCCATCCATCTTCGAAGATGGCGGAGGTTAACAAGAAAGTTTGCAATCAGACATTGCACACCCTCGCCATGTGGTGTTTGTGTACTGGTGTGTTATGTAATTAATAAGAGACATAACTAAAACTGCCACTTTATAACTGCTGGCAGTGATGAATGCGTACCAAGATGTCCCGCTTTGATCGGACTCCTGACCCTGACCCATGATGTTTTGTTATTATTATTCAATTGAATTGAGAATAGGATTAAAATTAATTCAATTCAAATTAAATGGAAGACCAAATCGGTTCAGTCCTGCTTTGGTGTAATCAGAAAGAACCCGAACAAGCAAAAAGCAAAGATGAAGTCATCAGGAGGAACCTGGATAGGATTCGGGTTTCAGTTGCTACTCCTCTCAGTGTGACCACTGCTTGGCTTTTTTTCACAAGATCTTGGCTATTCGTTGTTCACCTTGGCGTCTTGGTTTTCTACAGGTTTTCTTGGCGTATAGGTTTTCTATTGTCATCGCTTTTCCGAAACCTTGTGAATTCTTGGCGTTTTTCATTGGCTCACCTTGGCATTTATGAAAATGAGGAGTGGTCACACTGACTCCTCTACCCTCAAACCCATCTAGGCACAGCCAAGTGAGTCTTATTCAAAAAATAAAATAAAATAACCCATATCAAAAAAAAATAATTCTGGTTGCCAGACCATGCCTCTAATCAGGTTGAAATTTAAAACATGTATTCCCCAACATTACTAGATCATAAATGTGAGGTTTCACGTCAATTGATTAAGCGGTTCCAGAGAAAACATTATTTAATATTTTTCTTCAATCCAATATGATTGCCAAACCATGTGACCTCTCAATTATTCCTGAACAAACTTTGACACCCATGGCTTGGGGAACACTTGTGTGAAGTTTCCCCTCGATCTGTGCAGCCGTTCTGGAGAAGATTTTTATGTTTTCGGGTAAATCCAATATGGCTGCCAAACCATGTGACCTATGATGTCATGTGTGAACCTTTTGTTCCTCATGGATAGGTGGTCATATACGTGTGAAATTTCACCTCGATCTGTTCAGCCACTTGAGGAGATTTTTGAAGGTTTAAAAAAAACAACAATATGGCTGCCGAATCACGTGACCGATGACGTCACCAATTTTTTTTTCTATGGACCATTTTATCCCGAGATGACCCTCAAAAATTTTCATACTGATCAGATGCTGCGCTCTGCATATGGAATTATGATGTCATAGTGAAGGCACCGATATAGCTGCCACACCACGTGACCAATGGCGTCATAGTTACCATCGAAATATTCCACACGAGTGGTCACAACAATGGTGAAAATTTCGTCTCAATCCGACAAGCGGGTGCAGAGAACAACACGAAAGTTCTGTGTGGACAGACAAACAGACAAACAGACAAACAAACCCAAACACAATCCCCTCTCCTTCAGCGAGGTTAATGAGAACAGAGAAGTTAAAGATAGAAAACGAATTGGAAGGGCACATAATCTCAGTAAAAGAGGTGAGGAATACCTAAAACCATCAAGTGCTGAACTTACACACGAACAGGTACAGGTACAGGTACAGGTACAGGTACAGGTATCAGAGGTTCAAGTGGACTCGTCTACCGTCAGAGAGTCTCTCATCAGAAGGACTGTACTCTCGATGGACGAGACGAGCTGATACAAACACCCTTTGTGTGTGAAGGTAAGAAAGCCGAGGAAATGAAATATTCCCAAAAGGGTCAGAGAGGGATTGTAATCAGGGGGGAAACACAAGAGTGTATGAAGGGGTAAAGGGGGAATGTATGAATGGGTAAAGGGGGAGTGTAGTGAAATGGGTAAAGGGGATGTAATGAATGGTAAAGGGGAGTGTATGAAGCGGTAAAGGGGAAGTGTATTGAACGGGGTAAAGGGGGAGTGTATGAACGGGTTAAACCTGGGGGAGTGTATGAACGGGTAAAGGGGAGTGTATGAACGGGTAAAGGGGAGTGTATATGACGGGTAAAGGGGGAGTGTATGAATGGGTAAAGGGGGAGTGTATGAACGGTAAAGGGGAGTGTAAGAACGGGTAAAGGGGGAGTATGAACGGGTAAAAGGAGTGTTGAACGGGTATAGAAGGGTAGGGGAGTGTAATGAACGGGTTAGAAGGGGGAGTGTATGAACGGTAAAGGGGAGTGTATGAATGGTAAAAGGGGGAGTGTATGAAGGGTAAGGGGAGTGTATAAGGGGTAAAGGGGGAGTGTTGAATGGGTAAAGGGGAGTGTATGATGGTAAAGGGGGAGTGTATGAAGGGTAAAGGGGGATGTGTATGAACGGCGTAAAGGGGGAGTGTTATGAATGGGTAAAGGGGGAGTGTATGATGGGTAAAGGGGGTGTATGAAATGGGTAAAGGGGGAGTGTATGAATGTGTAATTCGCCACAATGAGACAACACAAGGGGATTGGTGATAATCAAAACACTCGTGTGTGTGTGGTGTTGTGTGTGTGTGTGTGTGTGGTATATATATTATATATATATAAATATATATAATATAAACTAGTACGGGCCCGTAGGTGCGGGCCGTAGGTGAGTGCCAGTATGTGCAGCCTCTCTCTCTCATCTCTCTCTCAAACCTCGAAAAGGCACATCCGCGGGTTCCCCACAATATTGCTGCAAGTTTCAATCGTGCAAAATAAAATAAAATAAAATAAATAAATAAATAAACATTAATTGTGACGTCATTCGTGATGTCATAGCAACGTGTCCTGTGATTGGTCGACAGATAAATGGCCGTAACTTGGAACCGCTCGTCCGATTGATATCAAACCTCGAAAAGGCACATCCGCGGGTCATGGCAATATTCCTGGCAAGTTTCAATCCGATCGGACCGGCGGTCGCAGACAGACAGACACACAGACAGACAGACACACAGACAGACAGACACACAGACACACAGAGATTGCTGGAATTATAGATAGATAACATAATTTGCCTTTATATGGAGTGAGGCCTAAAAGGCTGCTGCTGCTGCTCCACCTTTTGTGCAAAACTCTTCCACTCTCCTCTATCCCATCTCACTTTCACCACTCACACAATCTCCCTCTTTCCCTCCTACCTTGGCTTCCTCAAACTGAACCCATCGGATTTCTTTGTCATTCTCTCTTCGTCCATCCACACCAGGTTCCCAGCCCACCATAACCGGCTCTTTCCCAATCCCTCCGTCAAGATCCTCCTCACATCAACCTCTTCCCTCATGACAGGAGGTTTTTCTCCGACCTGGAGCTTCTGTTGTTACTTCGCTTTGCTTCCCATGGCGGTTCACACTTTTATAACCTGTGGTTCACAAAGTAATGTTCTTGTAGAGATAATGAAGTAATGGGTATCTCTGCCGTACTACACGATAACCAGAACTAATTAGGGAAACACAACACCAGGTGAAGGTGAGCACTGATTACTGAACCAACACTCAGGAAGAACATCGCTCGAGCTGAGGGAAACCTCCACACGGTCCATCAACCAAATCTATCGTTTCTCTAATGAAGTAACAACAACAACAAGTACCCTCTTCCAAAGGGGGGAGAGGTCGCCCCCACACAGCCAGCTCCTCGTCACTGTCACTGTCACTTTGCTTGCGAGGATTGAGCGTCGCCATCGCGGTACGGTGGCCGCGCAGCGTCACTAAGGGTGACGTCACCTTTTAAAATTGCGAACGTTCGCCAGGGTCCGCGTTAGGCGGTGTGATCGACAGCGGCTCCGGACGAACCCAAACGAATGACTGGACGTACGTGGTTTATTTATTTCCATGACCTTACACGAAGGGGGATACCACACAAACATGAACGTCGACGACGAATTTATTTATGTTTCATATAAACTCAAAATAAGTAAATGTGAATGATGACCACACGTCACGTGTGCCTTGTGTTGGTAAATAAATAAATAATGTTTAGGTGTCCGTTAATCCGTTACTGATTTCCCTTGAACATGATGGATTTTACAAGAATGTCACTTTGTTTTTAACATCGAGTCATGATCCGACACTGCTCCTGGAAGTTTGACGAATTCTAATTTCACGGACAAGAAACACCCTTCAGGATCCCCCACCGCCCGGGGTGACCCTGACTGGGTACAACCAACACCGAGGGACAATGTGGTGGAGATCGGGCCAGCCCTGATCTCTGGTTTTCAGACATACACACTGATACACACTTACTGTACATACACATACATATACACATACATATACACATACATACACACACATACACATACATATACACACACATACATATACACACATATACACATACATACACACATACACACACACACATATACACATACATATACACATACATACACACATACACATACATATACACACACATACATATACACATACATATACACACACATACACATACATACATACACATACATACTGATACACATTTACTGTACATACACAAATATACATATATATATACATACATATACACACACATACACATACATATACACATACATACATACACATACATACATACACATACATATACACATACATACACACATACATACATACATGTACATCCACACACGTTCTTCTTGCATATGGCAGTTTGGCTGCCAGGTTTGTAGAACCGATCATTTCTTCCAAGAAATGATATTGTTCCGGTTCTCAGAACCGTCTGCATACAACAGATAGTTGTCCTGAGTGAGTTATTACATTAAGGAGAGAGATCAAATATCCTCGGCCATAATATAAAGTAAGCATGGAGGATAGGGGAAGCAGGTGGAATATTACACAGCTGTGTTCTGTTATTCTCCAACTACACTCGATACAAACTAGATGATCCCCAATGGAATCTGTTGTGGAGATGGAGATCGATGCTCGAAGAATGAAAATGAATAAAGTCCAAGTGTAAATAAATTTAACCTGAATCAATCATTTCAGGATCCACTGATGTGCAGTGTATCATACAAGGGGGAGCCCAGAGTTTAATTTTAAATGGTTACAGGTGATCTTGTGCTTTGGTTCATCTAAAGACAGGTGTACGCCACCCCCCAGCATTTTTGATGGTCAGGTACAACAGCTCAAAAGCTATATCACCACAAATAATAATGTATTCAACCATTCTTGATCTCCTCAAACCATACATTTACATTGAGAATCTAATCACAGAACACAGGGTGACTCACTCTTAGCCTGATGTCCATATTTCATGATAACTTTTCAATATTCACCTGCTCTCATTCATGAAACCTTAAAATCAAGACGAGGGGGGTGAGGACAAACAAACAAAAAAACACAACTTGTAACAACTAACAAAAATGCATCATCAAAGGTAACGAATAAAAGGGGTTTTACTTGTGATCTTCCCTGAAACAAATTCCATTGTGATCTTCGGAAGCAGCTTGAAAGATGCTCAGGACTGAGGGGGTGACAGTCACGTCAGCACAATCTACAAGCAAAACATGGTCTCTTCACTCGATCTCCACCAGCAAGTCTCCCTCGCCTACCGTTGAGCCCGGCTTAAAATTCACCGTTTTGACCTTACCACTACGTGTGGAAACTAGGCTGTTTTGCATCTTCATTGCCTCAATCACACATACCTCTTGTCCTGACACCACATTGTCACCGACGGCGACTGCAAAGGAGACCACCGTTCCGGCATCGAGAAAGGAGCTGGCGAGAGGTCCACTGTCAACGGTTCCGGCATTAGGGGTAGTAGGCGTGCCACGCGGGCGACAGCACCGAAGTTCATAAGCCGTGCCCAAGAACTGCAGAGTCAGACGGCCAGTTGCATCACGGCACAGCGGTTGAATTAGCCGCTTGATGTGAGCCACCTCCAGCGCTCAGTAAAGACGATGAGAGATTGATTTGGCCAAAAACTTCAACTTCATGGTCCCCAATTGCCACCACATGGGTCTTTTCATCTTTCACTGTTACCTTGACCTCGTATTTACTGTCACCGAGATGTACCCATAGCTCTATGGGTTCAAAAGACATTGGCAAGCTGTGTCGTCCTTGTGACTTTATGGTGCGAGCGCGACGCAGAAATGATACCTCGAGCGCTGCTGCCACAGCAACGAGCTCTTCAGACTCCTCAACGGTCAAGTGGTGCCCATGGAAACCATCAGGATATTCTTCTGCAAGAAAGCCGTGCTCAACTGACCCGATGCAAACCGCTCGCTCGCAATAACTCCCGGAGGAGTGAAACATTGTGGGTCACACCACGAATTACATAGCTGTCCAGTGCATGAAGCATAGAGATAAGGGCCTCTGCTCTGGTCTCACCCCAAGTCACCAGCTTGGAAATCATTGGATCATAGTAGATGGAGACCTCACTTCCCTCACGTACACCACTATCCACCCTCACACCAGGCCATTCTACTGGCTCCCTGTAGCGCGTAGCCGCCCAACAGAAGGTTTCCAAAGGCCTTGTAAGGATTCTCAGCATAGACTCTACTTTCCACAGCCCAACCATGCAATGGTACATTTTCTTGCTTGATGGCCAACTGGTGTCCGGCTGCAATCCAGAGCATCTCCGCGACGAGATCCAAGCCGGTGATGCACTCCGTCACCGGATGTTCGACCTGCAGTCGGGTGTTCATCTCCAGGAAGTAAAACTGGGATTGGGAGTCCACAAGGAACTCCACGGTCCCTGCAGAGACGTAACCTACGGCTAACGCCAACTGCACCGCCTGCTTCCCCATAGCATGCCTCGTTTCTGGTCTAAAAAGGGGCTGGGAGCTTCCTCGATGACCTTTTGGTTTCGTCGCTGGACCGAACATTCCCGCTCGTCTCGCCACACGGCGTTTCCGTGTCGGTCGGCCAGGACCTGCATTCCGATATGGCGTGGACATCGATGAACTTTTCGACCAGTAATCGACCGTCTCCAAAGCTCGACGCCGCCTCTTGCTCGACATACGGAAGCCCTCGTGTACCTCTGCGTCGTTACGAGCCACCCGCATGCCCTTCCCACCCCGCCTGCAGAGGCCTTGATCATAACAGGGTAACCCACGTCCCTCGCAATGCGCACTGCTCGTCGGCATCCGGCACCACCCCGTCAAACCTGGGATGGTGTTGACCCCGGCAGCACGTGCAATTGACTTGCTCTCAACTTCAAAGAACAAAAGACGATACATTCCCTAAAAGTTGATAGTATTACCCAGAAATCACTCAAAGAGATAGTCAAATTAACAATGTGACATTACATTACCATAAATCAAATAAGCATGTCATAGTGGAATAAAACACAAGATATCAACCTGCATGAGGACGATGGAGTTTTTCCTCAATTCACAATTGGTCCTCACATAGTCCTATGAATCCAAAATTGTGCAAATGGAATCAAATGCCTTCTTAAATGTGGCTGCACTTCAATTCCAAAGATCAATATCAAAGTTAAAGAGCATTTGTGTAAAACGCTCGTCTTGAACCACCCAAACTGGTCACAGCGGTCTCTCGTTGATCATAAACACCCCGTACTTAGTTACCCTTGTCTCCCATAGCACGGATTGCAGGAACTGGTGGACCAATAAACCTCAGGCCCTCTGCTTCGACCATGCTGGCAAAGTTGGCATTTTCAGAGAGAAATCCATAACCAGGATGTACCTGCTCAAACAGGATGATGAGAACAAAATCAGCACAAAGAAAAAGCTTGGGAGGAGGGCGGATGCAAGTCATGGATTTAAGGAGGAAGTGGGGGGGGGGTGTGACCGAGGTGAAAATGGGCGCCCTCCCTCCCCCCCCCCCGCGAGCAATAATGGGCGGTGGGGGGACAGGTACAGGTGAGGGTGGCTGGGGGGGGACAGGTGAGGGTGGCTGGGGGGGGACAGTGGGGGGTGGGGGGGACAGATGAGGGCGACGGGGGGGGGGGAGGGGAACAGGTGAGGGCGACGGGGGGGGCGACATGAGGGCGACGGGGGGAGGGGAACAGGTGAGGGCGACGGGGGGGGGGTGACAGGTGAGAGCGTGGGGAGGGCGACAGGTGAGAGCGTGGCGGGAAGGGCGACAGGTGAGAAGCGTGGCGGGAGGCGCGACAGGTGAGAGCGTGGCGGGAGGGCGACAGGTGAGAGCGTGGCGGGAGGGCGACAGGTGAGAGCGTGGCGGGAGGGCGACAGGTGAGAGCGTGGCGGGAGGGGACAGGTGAGAGCGTGGCGGGAGGCGACAGGTGAGAGCGTGGCGGGAGGGCGACAGGTGAGAGCGTGGCGGGAGGCGACAGGTGAGAGCGTGGCGGAGGGCGACAGGTGAGAGCGTGGCGGGAGGGCGACAGGTGAGAGCGTGGCGGGAGGCGACAGGTGAGCGCGTGGCGGGAGGGCGACAGGGTGAGGGCGTGCGCGGGAGGGCGACAGGTGAGAGCGTGGCGGGAGGGCGACAGGTGAGAGCGTGGCGGGAGGGCGACAGGTGAGAGTGGGGGGGACAGGTGAGAGCGTGGCGGGGGGGAGGACCGGAGAGGTGGCGGGGGGGGACAGGTGAGAGCGTGGCGGGGGGGGGACAGGTGAGAGCGTGGCGGGGGGGACAGGTGAGAGCGTGGCGGGGGGGACAGGTGAGAGCGTGGCGGGGGGGACAGGTGAGAGCGTGGCCGGGGGACAGGTGAGAGCGTGGCCGGGGGGACAGGTGAGAGCGTGCGGGGGGGGACAGGTGAGAGCGTGGCCGGGGGGGACAGGTGAGAGCGTGGCCGGGGGGCAGGTGAGAGCGTGGCGTGGGGGGGGACAGGTGAGAGCGTGGCGTGGGGGGGGGGTTCAGGTGAGAGAGTGGCGAAAGGGGGACCAGGTGAGTTGTGGCGGGAAGGAGATGACAGCACTCACCGCTTGGCTGCCACTCTCTTTGGCCACCTGGACAATCTTGTCAGCTCGCAGGTAGCTTTCCGAGCTGGGAGCCGGGCCGATCTCCCACGACTCGTCCGCCTGTTCCCGGTGTGGAGCCGCAGTGTCCGCGGAGCTGAAAACGGCCACGGAGGAGATCCCGAGGCGGCGACACGTCCGGATCACCCGACACGCGATCTCCCCGCGGTTTGCCACCAGTACCTTCTCGAACGGCCGCCCAAGCCCTCTGTCGTCCTTCTCTACTCTCACGCTCGGATTGGAGCTCAAAGCCCGACACGTGTGACGTCTCCATGTACATGTTCGTCTCCATGTAAACGGCCACAGACATGAGGATAATCGAAAGCGAGCAGCGCTGCCATTGCCGAACCCTTCTCCCCTTCTCCCCTTCGACAGTTCCCTGAGCACCGACCACTCACAAACCTCCCTTAACCTTCTTTTCTTCTTCTTCTTCTTCTTCTCTCTTCTTCTTCTTCTTCTCTTTCTTCTTCTTCTGTGTTCCTGACGTTGTCAGAGCCGCGGGCTCCATAAACAACTCGCACCCAAACTCATCGGTTAAACCTCCCTTCTCTCAATCAGTTCCTCAAACATCCATTCTTCTCCATACTTTTTTGTCCTTTCCTGTTTTGTGCGTGTTTAACATTTATATATCGAAACATAATGTAAATCTCAATCACGTGGAAACAAACAACAGTGCACGAAACAGTGTACCGCTGCCATTACACCGCCCAACATAGAACCGAAGGGAACACAAATGGAATTTCACTCAAATGTCATCGCCAGATATCGTTTGTCATCCCAATTGTAACCACAAAACTGAACTTCTCTCCTATTACACAGTTTGGACGGATGAAGTGTTTCCTCACATCGTACTCTCTGTGTGAAAATGAACGCAATGTATTTTAACATTTCCAGGATTGTGTCGTCCTCCCGCACGGTACCGAGCGCCACATCCCTGATCCAGTGAATCCATGACTCACCAGGCCCACCCAGACGTCTGTTGACCTCTGACTCACAGCCAGCAGAGACATGAATATCATTGCCAAGGTAAGTGAATCTCTCCACGACCTCAACCTCTGGGCAATCTTGTTCCAAGCATGCAACACGTCATTCTGATGCATACCTTTATTTGGGCGGTGTATAGGCAACTACCGGTTCTGTAGAGGCAATAAATAATAATAATACTCTGAGTTATGTGCACGAAGTAAAAACATACCTACTGCTTATAATTAAAAACACCTCACTGTCCTGGGAAACGTGGGGCAGGAACACAGTACTGAAAATGATGAAGACTTGTAATCCCCTCCCCACACTGGAGGCAGTGCTACATGATACATATTTACATAGAGAATTGACGTCCCCCTCTGTCCCCTCCCCTCTGTCCCCCCTCTGTCCCCCCAATCTCCAAGACCACCGGCAAAGATAAAGACACCCCTATACATTAATTGGGTTTTGCTGATCCTCCATAGCAAGTCTGGATGTAATTGGCCCAGAACTGTAGGAGTAGTTATGCAACAAACAATCACAGAAACACGGGTCAGTGAATTATAGTAAGGATTAGGGAAGAAGGGAAATGATTGTGAATTTAACGTTCCATCTTATTTACTTTTAACATTGTTCTAAACAAACGGGGACAGGAACAACGCAGGCATGATGGGCCAAATGGCTTGGCATGCACCAAAGTTCCCTGTGTACGTTGTTAAGAACAGAAGAAATGGAAAGGGAGGACAGAGAGTTGGGGGTGGGTTGTACGGAGTTGGAAGAGGGAGATTGGAGCGTTGGGAATGGAGGGGGTGGATTGAGGACTTGGGGTTGGGAGGGGCATTGAGTATTTGGGGTTTGGGGCAGTTGAGGACTTGCATAATAAAGGGGGAGAGGATGACAGAGTTGGGTTGGGCGAGGGGGCAGAGAGGGGACAGAGTTGGGATGGAGGAGTTTAAGGCTGTTGTGGGGGGGGGGAGGAGTTAAGGACTTTCGGTTGGGAATGGGTTTTGAGGATTTGAAGAAATCGGGAGGGAGCACAGAGTTTAGGTGTGTGGTGGGGTGGGGGGGGGCAGAGAGAGGATAGTGTTGGAGGGGGTTGAGGATGTGTGTGTGTGTGGGGGGGGGGGAGCTGGGAACCTAAAGTCCATTTTTGCATTATACAGAATTTCCATAGGTCCCAGATGGGTCTTTTGGGTCTTCAGGGCTTTTAGTGTCCTTTGGGTCCCCGGGTCTTTTGTCTTGTTGGTCTTCTGGGTCTTGAGGTCTTAGATAAAGGTCTTATAAACATACATACACCCATATGCATGTATGGGTGCAGTGTGTGTATGTATGTTTGTTTGTATGTATGTATGTATGTATGTGTATGGGTGGGTATATATATATATTATATATATATATATATAATATATATATATATATATACACATATATATATGCATGTGTGTCGATATGTATGTATGTGTGTGGGTAAAAGCCTGGTGTTGGCTTAGTGGTTAGGTTGACTGGCTTGGGATGTTAGGGTCCTGAGTTTGAGCCCCGTTTCCAATAAATTAACATCAGTTGGGTTGACTCAGCCGTCATCTTTCCGAGGTCAGCAAAATGAGTACCAGTGTACTGGTAGAGGGGCACAGCATCAGGGCACAGTTACGCTTCCAAAAATGATAGGTACAATATTGTTGTGGGCCAGAGGTCTGGCGGAGAACGACCACTAGGTGGGGGAAACTACGTCGATTCTCACCAGACTCCCCGGAATTGTAGGCCGTCCTCACGGATAATTCCGTGATGCGGCGGGTTCTTAACCGACCGTGGATGCCAATAACTCAACCGCGTGGTGTAGGGTCCTCCTGTAGTAGGGTAGTCAAAACCACGCGGTTTCGACTACCGGGAACCACGCCCTCGGTACGCCTTGCCAGACCCGGATCACTCTACCAACTACCGACTACCTTTCCAGATCGGATGCAGTCGAGCGGCACTGCCAAGGACGTACGGCTAGAAGGAACGGATAATCGGGAATACAGACCGGCTAAACTCAGATTCGAACCATGCTGGACCAATGGAGGAAAAACAAAGGCGAGCTGGGAACATTTCTCACAATTAATTATTTATTTACAATAAGCGAGGAAAAGCATGTGGCACAACAAAAGGTTTATGGGGATGTAATGCAGGGAAAGATGAGAGAGGTGTGTGGTGCGACAATTATACAAGCGACTTACAAAAGCACAGTGCAGACTTGACGCGAGATTAATAAAAGCAACAATCAGAACATGAAGATCTTATACTGGCTTATCTAACGGACAGGCGCCAACACAAAATAAACCCAATGAAAGGCAAAGGAATTTTGCAGCCAGGGAGGGAGGGAGTTGAAGTCACAGTTTTTGGTACCTGAGCGTTTCGGGGGAGGGATGCTCCGTGGTGCGGCACCCGACAAAAGCTGTGCAGTTCAGTCCACAGCCGCACATGTGGTAATCGTGTCTGCAGCAGGAGCTTGAGCGGAGGAGAGCGGAGACCAAAATGGCAAGAGATGAGCAGTAGGCAGAACCAGGTAAGAAGTTTGTCGATATAGTGTGGGCGAGGACCAGTACAGTGGCGGGCCGTCGAGGCAAGACATAGGTAGAGCCAGGCAGCAGGAACACTTTCACAACAATTCTCTTCAACCTCTCCTTCAACGACCAAACAACTCGCAATTCTAACTCGACCCCTCCAACGACCCGCAAAACCAACCCGACCAACTCTGAGGATTGCTCCGTCCTTTATAGATCACGGAGCTCGGGGAGGAGCCATGGCGAAACGACGTCATCGTCCGATCCGAGCATTCCGATTGGACGGCCTTCATGTGGTCCGCCTTTCTGGCGGGGTTTCGGCCAGACGCTCGTTTGGCCCGCCCACCTGGGTGCAAAACGAACGTGATTCACCGTCCCCGTCTGGTTTGGAGAGACGGTGGAATACTCAAAGCACCGGTCTACTCCATGGTGCACGTGCGATTTTGCCTCAGAAGCGATTGTTGGGGAGGGTACCGTGGGTTGTCACGCTGTGGCAAGCGAGACGAGGGGAAAGCAGCAGAGGTACGTGGGTTGTCACGCTGTGGCAAGCGAGACGAGGGAAAGCAGGCAGAGGGTACCGTGGGTTGTCAGCTGTGGCAAGCGAGACGAGGGGACAGGCAGAGGTACGTGGTTGCAGCTGGAGCGAGCGAGAGCAGGTAGTGTGCAGCTTGCAGCGGAGACGGGAAAGCAGGCAGAGGGTACCGTGGTTGTCACGCTGTGGCAAGCGAGAGAGGGAAAGCAGGCAGAGGGTACGTGGGTTGTCACGCTGTGGCAAGCGAGACGAGGGGAAAGCAGGCAGAGGGTACCGTGGGTTGTCACGCGTGGCAAGCGAGACGAGGGAAGCAGGCAGAGGGTACTGTGGGTTGTCACGCTGTGGCAAGCGAGACGAGGGAAAGCAGCAGAGTACCGTGGGTTGTCACCTGTGGCAAGCGAGACGAGGGGAAAGCAGACAGAGGGTACCGTGGGTTGTCACGCTGTGGCAAGCGAGACGAGGGGAAAGCAGACAGAGGTACTGTGGGTTGTCGTGGATTTTGCCTCAGAAATGAAATGGAGTGGGATAAATAAAAGGGAAAAATGATTTAATAACCGAACGAAATCCCATCGCAACGCACCCCGTGTCTTCCCACTAAACACAAGGAAGGGATCGAACTCACACGTATA
>CM068965.1:89450150-89474863 GCA_035128595.1 Eptatretus atami | reverse complement strand
GCTTGATCTCTCCAACATCCTCCCGAGAATCCAGTCCATACAAGTGCTGAAAAGTGTGGGGTCCAGTACACACCCCTGAATAACTCCAGTAACACCTGGAAATAAGTCAGAGATGGTACCACCACATCTCACAGAACTCGGTTCCAGAGTAGAGTTTAGACATCAGATTGATCAGTTTTGGTGGCACCACATGAAGACCATGAATCCTCCAGAGGGCATCCCGATTCACCGAGATCAACATAAGCTGCAAGCAGCCCCTGCCGAAACCCTCGTTTGTGTTCGGTGAAGACCCGAAGGGCAAGGATACGCTCAATCGTTGACCTCTTTGGAGTAATGCCTGACTGCTCTGGACGCTGGTGCTTGAGCAGATGGTGGGGAACCCGTTCAAGAATTATCCGAGCCTTGACCTTGCCCGGCACTGAGAGCAGCGTCACTCCTCAATAGTTGTTGCAGTCCTGGCGATCACCCTTCCCTTTCCAGAGAGGGACAACAAGGCCCCTCTTCCATTCAGTTTGGATGATGCATGTGTTCCAGGCAGAGTACAAAACTGCATATATGAGTACAGCATTTCCACCAGTCTTGAGAAGTTCAGCATGGATGCCACAGAGTCCAGGAGCTTTACCCCATTTCAACCAGTTCATTCCACAACTCTTCAGGATTCCCCAAAGCACCCAGACCCCCCAAATCTCCACTCAGCCTGTTTGCTGACTCCTTAGCTACCCTCTCATCCTTGAGCTTGCCAACATCCAGCCAAAGCTGGGATGGTACCATTCTCCCTGATTTAAGCTGCAACTTCAGAGTTGCTACCACAAGCCTGTGGTCGTATTGAGGAACTGAGCACTCCGGTAGACCCTGGCAGTTCTGGATCATCCTCCAGCGACCATCAACGAGCACATGGTCAATCTCCTTTGTCACACCACCGGCGTTGGAATACCAAGTCCAGCGATGAGCTTGTGGGTGCTGAAACAATGAACCAGCCACCTGAAGTCCATGATGACTTGCAAAGTCAAGGAACTTGGTGCTAATCTGGTTCACAGTTCCAAACACGTCTCATAACCATCCCTATCAGTTCCAGTCGATGCATTGAAAACCCCCAAGACCAAGAGTATCGCACCTGGGGCACTGATCAACCAGACTCGAACGTGGCATAAAATGCGTCCTTCACGGTGAGATTACTCGCCTCAGTCGGAGCATATACAGAGACCAGGGAAATGACACCCAAGGAGGGACGGATCCTTAGTCTCATCGTCCGCTTGTTGACTGGTGTTACCTCAATTATCATTTGAGTCAGCTTACTGGACACAGCTACAGAAACTCCTTCGGCATTGTAACATCAGTAGCGGGCAGGGGGGGGGGAGACACCAACAGCGGAGTTGATGGACAAGATGGAGGGAGACCTGGGAAACAATGGGTGTGGAGAGACATATTTGTCAGGATTGACACATATTCCAAGTGTTTGACCAGCTTGTGATTTTTTTTTTCAAGGTCTGAAGAGAGGGAAGAGGCTGCAGCCTGCAGCTCTGAAGAATGAGGGATATCAGAGGGTGGAGTCAAGAGATAAAGGATTTTCTGGAGTCAGAGAGATAGATCATTGATGATCAGGCATAGAACTGGGCCCAGAAGTCTTGGGCTCTCCAGCCTTGATGGGGAGAGATGAAAGGATTCTGTTGAGCCACACATTGGCTATGAGAGGTCAGTAATCCATGTGTGGAGTTGGCCTTGGATGCTGTGGGCAGACAGTTTGAAGAGCAAGGCAGGATGCCAGACTGTATCAAAAGCACGGGATATGTCTAATATTGAGGGCCTCCATCCATTGTTTGGTGAGTAGAAACAATGTCCATGGTAGAGTGACCTGGTCTGAAACCAAATTGGTGATCTGAGAGGTAGTTTGAGAAAAGGAAGGATTTCATAACTGTGATGATGGATTCCATGACCTTGATGATGATTGGATGTAAGCTAAGTGGTCCATGGTTGAGTGGATCCATTTTTGCACCTTTATGTAATAGTGATGGCTGATTTCCAAGCAGATGGAAGAAGACCTAGCACAAAAAAGGACAGAGCAGGGATGCGCCAGAGCAGGTTAAAAAAAATTGTTTTTTTCGGACAATCAAGCTACCATCCAGTCCAGTTAGAGGCAATCAAGGGTTGACAAACCTCTTCACCATCTCAGGTGCAAAATTCAAAGTCCAGAAGCAGTTGAAGGGTTGGGGACAAGATGTTGAAGGAAACAGAATTGAGGCATTTGGCCTTCTCAAGAGCAGAGTCGGCTGTGGTGCCATTTTGAATGATGGTAGGGCAGCATACTCCGGATGCAGACTTAAGGCAACACCAGGTTTGAGGAGGGAGATGAGTTTGAAAGAACAATCTGTGGGTTGGTCAGATGTTTGAGGGAGCCAGGACAAAGGGAGGAGATGGTGAGATGAGGGTGGATGTAGAAAGTGGTATGAAGTTGTGATGCTGAAGAGGGGAACATGTAGAAAGGGTGGGGTTGGAAGGACAGGGTCTTGTCGGTGATTTTGGGGAGGTGTGTACTGACACGGAGGGGTTTCACACTGTAAAATAACGGGAAGGGGATTTGATTGTTCCGCGCAGACCTCTGCAGCTTCGGTGAGACAGGTTTGCAAACTATGCCGGAAGGGGAAGAATCGATGATGAACACGTGATGTGCTGATGTTGGAGAAATAAGGGGATTGAAGCATTTTAATACAATTTCAAAAGCTTTTGAAGGAAGTTTTTTTTCAGCAATTATGATGGAGGAAAAGAACATATACGAGTCCAAAGATTTTTTTTTTTTAAGTGAGAATATAGGATAATGTTGAAAAGGTAGAAAGGACAATTGGGGGTGGGATGTGGGGAGGGAGGACAAAACAGACAATTAGCTCCTGACTATCCGAGTCGGCCCAGACTACACATAAAAAATGAATTCAACAATATCGACGAGGTAAGATTTATCATGGAAAATTGATGAAAATACAAACAGCACCAGATGAAAATATAACAGAAAAACACGGATCAAATTCGCAAAACTCAACTTTGACTCTGACTCAGGTGGAAGGAGCAGCTGTGGATCCGACCTCCCCGTGGAGCAAACTCCCCACCGGAAATGACAATACAGGTGAGACTTTAATATCTGCCCCAAACCGATGACTGTTCATGGTCTATACATGGCGGCACATGTTCAAGTTTGTACTCTATCGTCATGGTTTGAGTACATCGATTACAAACGTATCTTCACCTTTTCCTCATTTCATTCACAGTTCAATTTTAACGGAGCCTGACTGAAGATGATCATTTCATAAACACCAAAATAGGAATGAGAAAATTCTGTGGTACAAGCCATCTTGACCTCAATACAGCAAATGTGATGAGAGAAAAGGGAACCATATATTTATGATAGATGCACAGGAGGTTTCATCGAAACGATAAACAGTGAGTGAGGTGAAGTGCATCGCCAAACCAGATGGAGCCAAACATGTGCCGTTTGCACACGTCATGAAAAGGTGGTTTGAGACGGGTACAATTGTCAAAAATAGGAACAGCAGCTTAACGTACAAAGTGGATTAATCTTATTCTTGAATAATAATGAGGAAAACAAGGTGCATGCAGAGAAACGGGGTTCTTGTACAACCTATAAAAAACACACCCATTTGTTCAATGCTGAACCATTGACATCATCTCCTCTTAAAGAGGTTTACCATTAACATTCAATTCATTATTCTGGAAGTCTCCTGCCAAACTGTTCCACTGACCAATTACCGATGAAAAATTTAATAATTATTATTATTTTTATTATAATAGAAGCCTGCATAATTTGACGGAGCTTCAAGGCATTCGTGACAAAGCGAGAAACGTTTCCCCCTCTAGAACCAATACTGGATAGGTCATCACACTGACGTCCAGGCACTCGACTCAAGGTGCAGGAGTTTGTCATTTGTTTGAGGTGCCGGTGATAACATCTCTTCGTCAAGGACACCGTGGGATCTTTAACTTCCAACGAAGAGGACTGGCAAAGAGGGCCCCTGGTTTGACGGCACACTCGATGCCCTGCACATGAAACACCAGGGTGGGGGTTTATAGCTGGGTCGAGATTCAGACGCAGGCGAGACGGCTCGGAGGGGGGTGAACATACGTCAAAGTAACTATCATACAAAGCCATACATTTAAATAAAGATTTAATCTTTATATACTTTTTTATACACCAAGATTCACCCAGTCAGCTTAGACTATTATTATTTCTATAATCGACTAAAACAGGTTAATGTGGGGTACATGATTACAATTTAGTGAAACACACACACACACATCTGGGGGGAGGAGGGTCGGCCCTACCCCAAAAAATAATAATAAAAAAAGCTGTGAGTTGTGGAGCCCCCACCTTTAGGATTAGCTTCACACTACCCAGTTACTGAAATATTCAACTCAATAACTTGGTGCATAGAACACCTTACTCCTCACACTGTTTAAGTATATAATTCAATTTAAAGTAAAGATTGTAAAAGTCGTATTAAAAAATTCCGCAAGTTTAGCGCCGTTAATGCAGTCAGTGGTTTATACACCACCATATTTAACATGTCCAAGTACTGCAAAACTGGAGGTTCTTGGAAGTGACGCTTTGTGGTCTAGTGTTCAAGTGTATCATGAAATTTAAATTAAATAAAGATTATAAAAGTCGTATAAATAAAAATTCCGGGTTTTACCCAGAATCGATTACATCACCCTGTAACACGTTACACATTAGTTCTTCGTGCCTGTTTGTGTCCTTTATGACGTCCTTAAACAGTAAGTTTCCTGTTTGGAATGATTTTCCATTTTGTTTGATTACCAAGTAGATAGAGTAAAGATATTATATCTCACGCCTCTGCACATGTGTGATCGGGAAGAATTCAGAGAATGTATGGTGAAACGAAATACTCGTCTTCCTATTCATGTTCAAAATGTAACATTCAATTTAAACAAGTTGTTCCTCGATCATAAACTGAGGTTCGAAGATGGACAAAAGTGAACCTATTACTTATAACCCCACTTTCCGCTTCATATGCAGGGAGTAAAAAAAACACGGCATCTTATCTTCACGTCACCTAAATACAAGGAAATGAATGTAGAGAGTACCATGGCACACAAAACATGTTTGTATCAAGCTTTATTTTCTAAAAAATATATGTGGAACAGGTAGCAAGAGTGAAAGCACGATGACACACGAGGCTATATAAATACTCATAAAGCACTGAGAGCTACGGGCCACAGGGAATGGGCTGATCGAGGCAAAACCTGGAACCGCTTCAGGGACGCAAGAAGTGGAGGTGAAAAACGTGGGGGCAGAATGGGATTAACGCTGGGGGGGGGTGGATGTGAGCACAGAGGTTCGGGTTTGAGTCTAGGCCTCGCTCCGTAAAGTTAAAGATCAAAGTGAAGCCTCGGGCGCGCCGACCCAGGTGCAGTCCCGGGCTTCGGTCGGGTGGGCTCTGGAGCGAAACCCCCACCAAGGAAGGCAAAAGTTATCTAAACAATCAAATACATTTTGGACGAAGCTTTGTAGAGGATGCAGGTATGCGAGTGGGTGTGTGCAAACAAAACAGGTATTAACAACATATACACAGTGGCCATCGGGAAAAATACGGGACCCCTGGCCTCGCGACGGCCCATGGCTAAAGACCTCTCGACCCGTCATACGTGCCGCTATCAAAATTCGAGGTTCGGCAAAGCCGCGTCGGAGGGGGCTCAGATGACTTGACGTTTGAGAATTTGTTTTCCACCTTTAATCTTTTGTTCCCGTAACCTTCAACAACCAATCATCCCCCCCACCCCCATCCCTTGACAAGGGTGCTGAAGGAGTAACCTCAAAATAAGCACCATGTTATATCACTCATTCACTACAAATTTCAAAATGGAAACTAACCCTAACACCCTCTTGAAGCTTCAGTGTCCTTGAAAACATTCAATGACTAGGAAGAAAAGGCCTACAAAGTAAGGTTGATGACAAAATATCAAAAAGAAAATATTCCTGGCACACAAAGGAAGCAACGGACAATCGGTCCAGAGAGATGCAACAGGAATTGGTCAGAGGGTCGAGTAGATGTTCCGACAATCTGCAGAGATGTGAAAGAGCAGCTTTGAATGTGGACACTGGATTTGAACCAGGGACCAAACAAGGACACTGGATTTGAACCAGGGACCACAAGACAGTAAGCCATTAGATCATTATCCCAAGAATAGTTTAAACCTTTACATATTATTGTTTATCCGAACTCCACATTGACCCTCTCAAATACAATGCTCTAATCAAACATCTTCGCCCCACCTATAATAAAAAAAACAATATCATGGCTTCCAGCCCAATGTCACACCAGCCCCCTCCACACTCCATACCCTCCCCCCCAAAAAGAAAAGTAGTTCTGGAGCCCCACCAGACACCAAGTCCGAATGAACACATGTCTGTCACACCAAGGATGGAGACCCTGCAGCGACGTGGAAGGAGATCTCGCTACCTGCACTTTTTCATTAATTGGATTTTTTTTATTTTTAACGTTTTAATCTTTTCTTTTAGGAACTAAGAAAGCTGAGGATGGGAAAGCAGCAGGCAAGCGATGGTGCGAGGGACATGGAGCTAACTGTAAGAGAAAAGTGGAAGGCAAACAATTTTGCAACAGTGGCAGCGATTGGGAAGGCTGGGGAGATGGTGGGCAGGGGTGGAGGGGGGGGGTGGGGGGGGGATACCAGATCCAGTAGAGTTTTTCTTCTTTTACCCCTTACCCTTCTACAAACACACCTTACTGTGGCCCACTCCCAGCACCTGAACCCTCGATTTGGTCTAACGAGCTGGAGGGCCGAGCGGAGGAAGATAACGAAGCGGCAGAAGAGGAGGATGATGAAGACGATGATGATGATGATGATGAAGGAGATGGTGGAGCAAGAGGGCGGAGAGCACTAAGCTGTGCAGAGAGGTCGAACAGACCCCGGGCAGGCGATTGAGCCTTGACTTCAAAGGGATCTGGGGATAATGGACCGGCTCCGGCCTCGAGCAAGGCTGCGATAGCCTCCCCATTGGCTGCTACATCCGGTTTAGGAGAAGCGCTACTGCCACTGCCTCTTTCGACCCTATCATCTTGAAACTCTGATCCGACATCCCGAAGATGGTGCTGCGGATCCTCAAAAACATCGGAAGGCCCCAACCGGAGTGCAAGTCCGGGGTTACAAGTCGCATCCAAATTCTGATTGAAAGCCACTTCTTCAGTATTGTCTTGCTTGCCATCAACTTCTTCATCTTTAACCTCAACATTAACCTCTTCCTCCACAGCAGCCTCTTCATCCTCCACTTTATCTGGATTAGGAGTTTCCGTGTTGCTTTTGGTGGAAACGTCATCAACCGTCACCTCACGATCAGTCGTCACATCTTTACCGTCATTAGAAGAAGAAGAAGAACCGGCAGCATCGCAGACGCCAAAAGAGGACTTGCATGCATCTGTTTGCTGATCAAATGAAACGGTCGCCGAATCAACCCTGGACTCAAACGTGACACTATCAGGGTCAGATGTCAGGTCTCTGCTATCATCCGAGAGCTCGATACAGTCAACATTCTCAGCCTCTACCTCATTGCTGCAATGACCAACGAGCTCAATTTTCACCTCTGAGCTATTTTCAGTCACATCTTCACCCTTGCTTTCCTCAGTATTTTCAATCCTCGACTCCTCTTTAATAACCACCTCTTCCTCTTTTTTGTAATCATTTTCATCATCCTTTTTTTCTTCTTTTATCCTTGTATGGGCAACGACAAGGTTTGGAGAGGGGCTTGGAAAGATGAGTGGGTGTTTTACCATGGCAAGCTGTCGCATATCGAACCCCAGCAGCACCTCGGTCTGCCAGCGCTCCACAGAGCGTAAGCACTGGCGCCGCTTGATGGTGAAGAGGCCTGTGACCTCTGTGCGGTTCAGCCAAAGCCGTTCAGCAAGGACAGCCAGTTCCCCACGCACAGGATATGGCTGCATGTGAAAGTATCGAAGCAAGAAGCGCTTCCGCTCCTCATAACTGCGGCCCGCTACACCAGAAGGGTCCAAAATGAGATCTACAGCAGGTGGTGGAGGCTCGGAGGATCGCTGTGCATTACTGTGCATCAAACTCTGCTCGACGGGCTGCCCACTGGAAGTCGGCTGTGCCCGCGTGATGCCAACGCAATGCCGCTGATGCGCGGCCACCGTACCAGGTTGCACTGGATCCTGATAACGACCTCGGCAACGAGTGCAGCAGTATGAAACCGTTTGGCGTGCTGGGTGGCGCAGAGTGAATACGTTATGTTTCGCATTGAGATGCTGCTCCATCAAAGCAGCAAGCTGCCCTTTCAAGCCAACAACACGTTCTTGACAGAACAGACAGAGGGACTTCAGAATCCCACCACCGGGAACACCCTCATTGGGTCGGGGACCCTGGAAACCAGAACGAATAGGGCCAGGGCGAGAGATGGTACCCGATGGACCGAGTGGACGCCCCCTCATTGCAGAGCTCGAGGTGCAAGGCACAGCCCCTCGACCGACCGCCATGTTGCCGTGGTCCTGTGTCGGTCGAGGTAGGGATCCTCCATGCTTTTTGTGGACATGTGCCATGAGAGAAGCTGTATTAGGAAAGGACATGCGACAAGCATGGCACACATCTCCATGCTGTGTGGAAAGGTGTGCTGCCAGTTGGCTGGCACGCACAGTCAGTCCACAGATCCCACAACGTGCCACTCCACCGGTACTTTGTCCTGCGGGACTGCTGCTGCTTTGTAAGGGGGGTCGACGCCCGGGTCGGAACCCAGGGCACGGCCCAGCGCGATGCCGGAGAAAGCCTTCCTCGGGCACAAGCTCCATACACGCCTCACACAGCTTCCAACGCTGTGCAGCCGTCGATGGCCTTCCCCTGGCGAGAACTCTGGCACTGGGATTAGAGTTGCTCATTTGATTTACCAAACGGCCAGAGATCGGCAACGGTGAGCCACTTGCACGTCCAGCTTGATGCAGCACCTAAACATTTGGGGGAGAAAAGGAATAGAAAACAAAATTTATAGCTAGCAAACCTCCAATAACTTTCCCCCAATGACATGCCCCATCCAATCATTTCCTATACACAGGCACTCATACCACCTTGCCATTTCCAATTAGTCAAACACAAAGTTTGAGTCTCACCCTGTCAGGGATGGGCTTGCGTCCTGCTTCACCAGCAGAAAGCCCTCCAAGCTTTAGGTAGTGACCCACAAGTGTACGAGGGTCAGCCACTCCATGCATGTCTGCCACATGTCGCACCAGCAACGCGTAAGCTTCTTCCTTCAGGCCACATCTCTTGCAGAAGTAAACATCGACGTAGCGCCCGTTCTTTGAGGCCATCTGGTTGGTGGCAGCTGCAGCAGCAGCAGAGGCAGAAGGGGTATTCGACTGAGGACGAATGGGCAGTGGTGGTGGAGCAAATCCGTTGGGTGTGATGGCTGGTGGTGCTGCACGGCACAGCTCCAAGGTCAAACCGACTACTTCGGAAACTGCCACAAGGCGATGCGCCCGTGCCACATGTGCCCGCAAAGCAGCATAGCTCACGCTCTTTTGCGAGCAACGGCGGCACACAAAGAAGCGGCGTGTAAACAGGGCTCCGGGAGGCTGTGGCACGACTCGTTGGCCGTGCCGCTGTGGCGCAGGAGGCTCGCGGCGTGGAGGGTGGAACGCCGCCACATGCCGCTCCATGGCAGCGCGATGCGCACGGTAAGGGCAGAAAAGGCACACAAGAGGAAGACAGTCATCGAGGCGCGAGCGATGCTGAGCTTCGGCGTGTGCCTCCAGGGCTCGAGGATTGGCTGCCACATGTCCGCAGAGGCGGCAACGCAGGTGGAACGGTGGGCCCTAAGAAGAGAAGAGTGGGTGAGCCCATTTGGAAGGTGAAGCTGCTATAAGAGCACAACTACTGTTTCTTTTCTCAAATGCAGAAGTATCACCAAGACAAAGTACAATAAATAGACAACAACTCATGTCTCGGCTTTCATTTTGGTTTCATGGCAAAAATTTAATTCCACCTCCGAGCCACAATGCATATTCCTTGCCTTTTATTTACACCTCCTCGGACATATTAAAGTGGTTTCTTTTGTAAATAAATACCAAGTAAAATCCTAACGTGGTATATGAATTGATATTTGCCATTGTAATTTAAAATGATCACGTAACAAACTCGTGATGATGACCCAGTTTAAATACAACTGAAAAGAAAGTTTAAAAAAAAAACAAAAAAATAATCCAAATCTGCCTTGTCATATTTTGTTCTGATGAAGGGTCAAATGCCCGAAACGTTCGCTTTGATTCGTTTACCACGGCAGTTAGCACAACTTGGTCAACGTCTTGTCTTTCATCCATCCTTCAACCTATCCACCAATGAAGATCGACAACAGCATTCACCAGTGAGACGAGTTCTCTCTCTCTCTCTCTCTCTCATTCAACAGTGAGTCTCCTGCAACCACCAACCCCAAAATGCCAAGTCTCAAGAATTCCACGAACGAGATGCGGCAAAATTGTTTTTTTTTTTTAAATCCTTCCTTTCTTGGACCTTCCCTCTACCAGCAGTGATTCAGCATTCCGTTTAGCTGCACATTTCTTTTCCAAGATGAGGTTTTGCGGTCTCCTCATTCAACGGCCGGTACTTAAAAAGTACAAAATTATTCCGAGAGAAAGGTTCTCATTTCATGTTCCACCGGTCTGTTTTTCCCCTTCATGCAAGCGGTACCTACTACAAGGGGCAGAAAGTGCCTGTGTGGCCTTTTCAAGGCGTCTCATTTGATCCCCCGGTCAGGGCCATTAAACTGTGTCCCCATTTTGCTTCGATGAAGGGTTAACACCCAAAATGTCAACTTCTCCCCACTTCCCATGGTGGCGAGCATATCTAATCAATGTTCACCCCAAAATTCCATGAAATATACAGAAACTCACCTTGTTGCCATCCCCAAATCTACAGTTTAATCCTCACCTCCATTCGTCCCCTTCTTGAACCACATGTGGACACTTCCCCCGAGTCTGTCTCACGCTCCCCCCCCCCCCAAGACTTCCCGAGCCACCTACGATTACCTCACGGTTACCAGTTTCGACCTCTGAGCTTTACTCCACCCGCTGAGACAACCCCCTTTCATCTGCAGCTCTTTTCCTCGTACTTTTATGCATCTGTGCATTTTTGCCATCCCACTTCTCTGACCCTGTTGTTGTACTCTGACATGAGCCAAAGCACCAATACCAAAATTAGAAAAATATCGTACAGATAAGCACAGAACATGCTTATGAAACAGTGATACAACGAGCATGCAGCAAAATGTCAGATAACCAAGCACCTACTGAAGATCTTCAAATACACACACGAGAAATACTCCAGTTTCCAAGATTGCATCAGCTCAGTATTTCTTGGGCCAATTTGAGTCCACATGGAAAACTAGGGCTCGCAGGGCCGTACCTTTCGCCGCTTGGGCGGTGGAGGATCTCCACATGACATGTGATCCCAGCTTGTGTGCTTGAAGAACCACGACACCCTCTCCCGATCCTGGTCATCTTCC
This sequence comes from Eptatretus atami, assembly GCA_035128595.1. NCBI lineage: Eukaryota > Metazoa > Chordata > Myxini > Myxiniformes > Myxinidae > Eptatretus > Eptatretus atami. The sequence goes on along the minus strand of CM068965.1, from coordinate 89,463,321 downwards.
TGGCAAACACAATGTTCAATCAGGACGTGAACATCCAATTACCAATCTCCATTTCTTACCAACCTTTTCCACCTCACCTCAACTCACCTCTTTCTACTCCCACTAACAGCTTCATTCCACCCATGAAGTTCCTGTAATGTCCATCTTGTATTCCCCATGTTCCACCCCATCCCTCTCCTTCCTTCAGATCTCCTAATGTCTCTGTTCCCACTGTTTTTGTCCCTCCCACTCCCGCCCCTCTTGTCTCATGCCCCTTGCTGTGCGTTGTGTGTTCGCTCTCATATGAGCCTCGACAAGGAAAACAAAAACAAACCAAAGTTTCCTCACCGGGTGTGAGTGACCATTTTATCATCGAGTGTGGTTATTTGACTTCTGTACATTCATGACCGCTGCACAGAATACGTTGAAAACCTGTATGTTTTATTCAAGGGGGGGATGGGGGGGGGGGGGTGCAGGGGAACGTTTTCGAGGTTAGAGGGTAAAAACCATGAAGGGCTGACATTTTGCGTACAGGATGGGGGGGGGGGGGTGACCCAGTCTTTGTCTCCATGGTCACGTGTGTTGGTTATGGTGTCAGGACAGGAAGGGGGGGGGGTGACCCCAGGTCTTTGTCTCCATGGTCACGTGTGTTGGTTGATGGTGCAGGAAGGGGGGGGGGGGGGGGTTGACCCCAGGTCTTTGTTCTCCATGGTCACGTGTGTTGGTTGATGGTGCAGGAAGGGGGGGGGTGACCCCAGGTCTTTGTCTCCATGGTCACGTGGTGTTGGTTGATGGTGCAAGGAAGGGGGGGGGGGGGGTGACCCCAGGTCTTTGTCTCCATGGTCATGTGTGTTGGTTGAGTGGCAGGAAGGGGGGGGTGACCCAGGTCTTTGTCTCCATGGTCATGTTGTTGTTATGGTGCAGGAAGGGGGGGGGGTGACCCCAGGTCTTTGTCTCCATGGTCACGTGTGTTGGTTGATGGTGCAGGAAGGGGTGGTGGACCGCAGGTCTTTGGCTCCATGGTCAGTGTGTTGGTTGATGGTGCAGGAAGGGGTGGTGGACCGCAGTCTTTGTCTCCATGGTCACGTGTGTTGGTTGATGGCGCAGGAAGGGGTGGTGGACCGCAGGTCTTGTCTCCATGGTCACGTGTGTTGGTTGATGGTGCAGGAAGGGGGGTGACCCAGGTCTTTGTCTCCATGGTCACGTGTGGTTGGTTGAATGGGTGCAGGAAGTGGGGGGGGGGGGGGGGTGACCCAGGTCTTTGTCTCCATGGTCACCGTGTGTTGGTTGATGGTGCAGAAGGGGGGGGTGACCCCAGGTCTTGTCTCCCGTGGTCACGTGTGTTGGTGATGGTGCAGGAAGGGGGGGGGTGACCCAGGTCTTTGTCTCCATGGTCACGTGTGTTGGTTGTTATGGTGCAGGAAGGGGGGGGGGGTGACCCCAGGTCTTTGTCTCCGTGGTCACGTGTTTTTTTAACGCCGACCGGTACGATCCGGTATTACAAGTTATAAAACATCCCTTCCGTTCGGATTGGTTCTTCGTTAATAGAGAAATAAAAAACAGCAGTTGGACAATGTAAAGGACACCACGTGTAAACTCAGAGTGAACCCTCGTGGTTATGGCGTCACCAAGTTCACACGTCGTCTTTACTTTTCCAGTTTTCCCTCCATGACGACACTTCTTCGCTGCTTTGTAAAAATGATGCATTTTCAAATCCTCAGGCTGTATTTGTGGCCATATTGTATCTTAAAAACCGAAGAAGTCTTTTCACATCGAAAGCGAAAGGTAAATTTAATTGAAGAAGAAGAAGAAGCTACGAGACTCACTCTGGCGGCCTCGACTCGGCGGCTTTTGTTGCCAGACGCGGCCGCGTCGAGTCTCCTCGATTCGTTAATACCGAACATTCTTACACATTCACATTCATTCAGGTCGACATTTTATTCGTTGCTTCGTTTGAGTGTCCACTTCATTCATCTCGTCACACTCTGGTAAGATTCCTTATTTTGTGAGGCCGAGGAGCCGGCGGTCCGGCCCGGTAATCGGTATATGCGTGTTTATCACTCCCGCTTCGAACCAAACGAACCACGTTCGAGTCCACTTTCTGAGATACTCCTGTCCTGTGCGACCTCCTCATTTAACTCATGCGTCATCCAAAAAATACCTCATCATGCGTCATCGTCATCATCGTTCTCTTCGAAGTTCCTCAGTCTTTGTCTCGCGCGCTGCGCACAAGAATCCGCTTCAAATCACTTCCTGTTCGACTTTGTCTCGTGTTTCGCTCCCGCCCATGTGAGACGTGCAACACGTGTTCCCTCATTTCCTTCAGCGGAACATTGTCCTCGTACTGTACCGTAAACACCTCCACCGCACGGCCCTCTCTCCTCCAACCGCACGCCCTCTCTTCCCTCCGCGCACGGCTTTCTCTGCCCTCCGCCGCACGGCCCTCTCTGTCTCCACCGCACGGCCCTCTCTGTCTCCACCGCACGGCCCTCTCTTCTCCGCCGCACGGCCCTCTCTGTCCTCCACCGCACGGCCCTCTCTCCTCCACCCACCGCACCCCCTCTTGTCCTCCACCGCAACGGCCCTCTCTGTCCTACCGCACCTACTGTCCTCCACCGCACGGTCCTCTCTGTCCTCTGCACCGCAGTCGTTGCTCCTCCTTGTCCTCTCTATCGCAGCGACGCCCTCTCTGTCTCCACCGCACGCCGCTTCTCTGTCCTCCCGGCCGGCACGGCCCCTCTCTGTCCTCACCGCACGGTCCTCTTCTGTCCTCACACCGCACGGCCCTCTCTGTCCTCGCCGCACGGCCCTCTCTGTCCTCCGCCGCACTGGCCCTCTCTGTCCTCCGCCGCACGGCCCTTCTCTGTCCTCCGCCGCAACGGCCACTCTCTCTGTCCTCCGCCGCACGGCCTCTCTTGCCCTCCGCCGCAGCGGCCTTTCTCCTCTGCCCTCCGCGCACGGCCTTTCTTCTCTGCCTCCTGCCCGCACGGCCCTCTCTGCCCTCCGCCGCACGCCCCCTCTCTTGTCTTCCGCCGCACGGCCCTCTCTGTCCTCCGCGCAGGGGCCCTCTCTGTCCTCGCCGCACGGCCCCTTTCTGTCCTGTCGCGTACGGCCTTCTTTTGTCCTCCAACCGCTACGCCCTCTCTGTCCTCCACCACCGACTGTCCTTCTCTGTCTCACCTTCTGTCCCGCAGCGGCTCCTCTCTGTCCTCCACCGCACGGCCGTCTCTGCACCTCCTCACGGCCTCTCTCTGTCCTCCAACTCAACGGCTCCTCTCTGTCCTCCGGCACGGCTCCTCTTCTGTCCTCCACCACACGGCCCTCTCTGTCCTTCCACCGCACGGCCACCTCTCTGCCCTCCTCACCGGCACGGCTCCTCTCTGTCCTCCACCGCTCGGGCCCTCTCTGTCTTCCGGCTACGGCCCTCTCTGCCTCCGCCGCACGGCCCTCTCTGTCTCCGCTGTCCCTCTGGCCTGCACGGCCCCTTTCTGTCCTCCGCCGTACGCCTTTCTTTGTCCTCCACCGCACGGCCCTCTCTGTCCTCCACCGGCACGCACTGTCCTCTCTGTCCACCGCACGGCCTCTCTGTCCTCCACCGCACGGCCCTCTCTGCTGACCGCATCCTCACACCGGCCTCTCTCTGTCCTCCGCACGGCCCTCTCTTTCCACCGCAGGCTCCTCCATCTGTCTCTCGCCCACGGCCCTCTCTTCCTCCACCGCACGGCTCCTCTCTGTCCTCCACCGCAAGTACGGCCCTCTCTTCCTCCCTCGCCGGGCACCTCTCTGCCCCTCCGCACGGCCCTCTCTGTCCTCCGCCGCACGCCCTCTCTGTCCTCCTCCCGCACGTCCCTCTCTGTCTCCGCCGCACGGCCCTCTCTGTCCTCTCCTCGTCGCCGTACCTCTCTGTCCTCACGCACGGCCCCTCTCTTCCTCCGCGCACGCCCTCTCTGCTCCTCCACCAGGCACGGCCTCCCCTCTTCTCGGCGCGCACGGTCCTCTCACTCTTCCCGCTCCGCACGGTCCTCTCCTCTTCCCAGCTCCGCACGGCCCTCCCTCTGTCTGTGGCCGTCGCGGTCCTCTCTTCCTCGCCCGCGTGGCCACCTCTCTCCCCGCCGCGACGTGCCCTCCTTTCTTTCCGTCCGCGCGCCAACTCCCTCCTGTCCCGCGCACGGCCCTCCTCACCTCTCGCCGGCAGTCTTCGCCTGCCGGGCCTTTCTCCTGCCCTCTTCGCCGCACTGTCGCCCTCCCCCTCTCCCGCATCCCTCTGCTCCACGCGCCCTCCTCCTCTCACCACGGGCCCTCTGTCCGACGGCCCTTTTGTCCCCTCCTTCGCCTCGTGCCACCGCATGGCTTCGCATTCTCCTCCGACTGCGCACTGTCCCTCTCCCCAGGCCTTTCCTTCCCCGCACCCTATCTTGCCCTCTCACGCTCCTCGTGCCCACACCTCGGCCCTCTTGTCTGACGTCTCTTTGTCCCACCACTCTCTTCCTACCGACGGCCTGTGCTCCCCCGCTCCTCCTGCCACCCTGGTCCTCCTTCTTCGCACTCTCTGTCTCCGGACGTGCCACACTCTCTGAACTCTACGGCCCCGCTCCGAACGCTTTCATTTCCCACCGTACGGCCCTCATTTCTCGCATCCGCTCTATCATCTCTGCCAGCTCGCAACAGCTCACCCCTCCAACCATCCCACCCCATCTCCTTGAACTCCTCACACGGCCCTATCCTCCACACTCCTCTCTGTCTCCGCACCCACCTCCTCTCTGCCTACCCCGCCCTCTTCTGCTACCCCCTCATCTCCTGCCCCCAGCGCTCCTCTGCTGTCCCATCCCCACAACTCCCTTCTTCGTCCTGCCCCACGGCCTCTCTCGCCTCCCCGCTCGCCCCATCTCCTCGCCACGCCTTCTCTTGTCTCGTCCCGGCCTTCTCCTGCGTGCCGCCCTCTCTCCCGCTGCCCCTCCTTCTCAAGCCCTCTGTCCTTTCTCCTCGCTTTCTCCTGTCCCTCTCATTTCGACTGTCCCTCTTTTTGTTTTTTTTTTATCTTGATTTGTTTTTTTTATGTTTTTTTCGCGCCATCTCTTTTTTCTCCTTTTTTTTTCTTCCTTGCATTTGGTCCTTTTAATTCTCTCTTCCCGGTTCGGACGGTTTTTTTTTGCTTCCTTCTCTTCTGCGGTGTTCTCTCTTACCACTCTGCCCGTCCTCCTCTTCCTCGGCGCCTCAACCTCCCTCTCGATGGCACGGCGCCTCTCTATCCTAGATTGCTCCCTGCCTTCTATCCGCCCTCCCTCTCCCGAGCAGACGGCACTCCTCTCTTCCTCGTTGTATCTATCTTCTGCTATCGTTCCTGTTTCTCTCGTTCTACTGGCACCGTTTTACGTTGTCCCTCTTCGGTTTTTTTTTCTTCCGCTATCTTTCCCTTATCTTGTCTGCTCTCCTTTCCAGTCACCTTGTATACTCACTGTATTCCGTCCCTACTCCACTCCATCACGTTCTCAGATTTTCTGATGTTGTTCACTCCACATTCTTATTCTCTCTTTCTACTTTTCTCTTTTTCCTCTTTTGCCCACCTCCACTCCTTCTCTTCCTCTTTCCCCCTCCCCTCCTCTCTCCCCTCTTCCTCCTCTCACCTCTTCTCTCCTCTCCCCACTTCCTTCTCTCCTCTTGCCCCCCACGCCTCTCACTCTTGCCTGCCCCCACTCCTTCTCTCCCTCTTGCCCCCACTCCTTCTCTCCCTCTTGCCCCCCCTCCTTCCTCCCTCTTGCCTCCCCCACTCCTTCTCTTTCCCCTCTACCCCCCACTCCTCTCCCTCTTCCTTCTCTCCCTCTTGCCCCCCCCACTCCCTTCTTTTCTCCCCCCCCCACTCCCTCTCCCTCTCCCCCCTCCATTCCTTCTCCCCCTCTCCCCCCATTTTCCTTTTCTCCCTTCTCCCCACCCACCAATCATTTCCCGCACTGCCCTCCACTCCTCCACTTCCTCCTCTCCCCTCGCACTCCTTCTCCCCCCCCGCACTCCTTCTCCTCTCCCCCCCCCCTACAGCCTCATATTCCACCTCTCCCACTACTTCATCACATCACCTCTCCCCACCCACTGAATCTCTCCCTTCCCCCTTTACTGCATCTCCCCCTTCCCCTCTACTAACTGCATCTCCCCCTTCCCCCTTGTGCATCTCCCCCTTCCCCCCTCTACTGCATCTCCGTTCCCCTTCCCCCCTACTCATCTACCTCCTCCCCCCCTACTGCATCTCCCCCTTCCCCCCTCTAACTGCATCTACCCCTTCCCCTACTGCATGTCCCCTTCCCCCCTAACTGCATGTCTCCACCTACTGCATGTCCACTTCCCCAACCCTTCCCCCCTACTGCATGTCCCCTTCCCCCCCTACTGCATGTCCCCTTCCCCCCCTCTGCATGTCCCCTTCCCCCCTCTACTGCATGTCCCCTTCCCCCCCTACTGCATGTCCCCTTCCCCCTACTGCATGTCCCCTTCCCCCCCTACTGCATGTCCCCTTCCCCCTCTGCATGTCCCCTTCCCCCCCTACTGCATGTTCCCCTTCCCCCCTACTGCATGTCCCCTCCTCCCCCCTACTGCATCTCCCCCTCCCCCCTACTGCATCTCCCCGCCCCCCTGACTGCATGCCCCCCTCTCCCCCCGACTGCATCTCCCTCCCCCCCTATTGCATCTCCCCTCTATCGCATCTCCCCCCCCCCCTCAACTGCATCTCCCCTCCCCCCCTCAACTGCATCTCCCCCTCCCCCCCACCCCTCCCCCCCTCAACTGCATCTCCCCCTCCCCCCCTCAACTGCATCTCCCCCTCCCCCCTTCCCCCCTACTGCTCTCCCCTTCCCCCCTACTCATCTCCCTCCCCATCCCCTCCACTCTCCCTCCACTCACTCCCATCTCCTCCACCCACTCCCCATCTCCCTCCACCACTTCCCCTCACTCCTCCACCACTTCCCCCATCTCCCTCCACCACTTCCCCCATCTCCCTCCACCACTTCCCCATCTCCCTCCACCACTTCCCCATCTCCCTCCACCACTTCCCCCATCTCCCTCCACCTACTTCCCCATCTCCCTCCACCACTTCCCCATCTCCTCCACCACTTCCCCCATCTCCCCTCAACCAATTCCCCATCTCCCTCCACCAATTCCCCCATCTCCCTCCACCAATTCCCCCATCTCCCTCCACCACTTCCCCATCTCCCTCCACCACTTCCCCCATCTCCCTCCACCACTTCCCCCATCTCCCTCCACCACTTTCCCATCTCCCTCCACCACTTCCCCCATCTCCCTCCACCACTTCCCCCATCTCCCTCCACACCATTCCCATCTCCTCCACCACTTCCCCCATCTCCCTCCACCACTTCCCCCATCTCCCTCCACCACTTCCCCATCTCCCTCCACCACTTCCCCCATCTCCCTCCACCACTTCCCCCATCTCCCTCCACCATTCCCCCATCTCCCTCCACCACTTCCCCCATCTCCCCCACCACTTCCCCATCTCCCTCCACACTTCCCACATCTCCCTCCCCACTTCCCCCATCTCCCTCCACCACTCCCCATCTTCCCTCACACTTCCCCATCTCCTCCACCACTTCCCCCATCTCCCTCCACCACTTCCCCATCTCCCTCCCCACTTTTCACTCTGTGACGATCTCACTACCTCCTTCAATCCTTCAATATCCTCGTTCTCTCTCAACAATGCTCTTCCCTTTATTTTATTTCCACGCTGTCCTTCCCATTCTCCGCAGTCCTCTTCCGTCCTTCACTTTTTCTTTCGTTCGTTCCTCGCTAGGGGGCAGTATCGGGCCCGGATCTCGCCTCGTTTCTCCCTCTTTCTCCTCTTCCCCGCGCAGCCATGTTAGGCAGTACCGAGATTGCCGTCTCGCTCGTCTCGAACTGCCTTAGCTCGATCCCCGCTCCTCGGCCCTCTCCCCTTCCCAGAGCCCCCCGTGTTCCCCCCTCCCCTCGCTCTGCCCGTTAATTCATAAACTCGCTCGTGCGGCCCCCCAACCCTCCGCGTGTCGCTCGAGCTGTTCGCGTGAGACGAGACGAGGTGAGGTCCGCACGGGGAGGACAATGGTGTCCAGGTTCGAGGCTGCACTGATGGACCGCTATCGGCTGCAAGGCTTTTCCTTAATCAACGGACGGTTTATAAGTTTCTCAGCCAGAGGAGGGTCCAGTTTGGAGGGAGGTGGGGTGGGAGGGTGACGGGAAGAGGAGGAGGGGGCAGGGGGAGGGGGCAGGTTATTGATGAAACACGGAAATTTCGCTTGGACTTTTATTCACCAAGAACATCACCATTGGGGTCGTTCGTGCCATTTATATGTTGTAAATGCAGAACATGAGATAAAGAACGGAAGTGGTTGTTAGGTCTGGAAGAGGAAGTGGATGGAGGTCGACGGGTTGTGGGGAAAGATGAAAGGCCTGGGGATTACATTTGGGAAAAGATTAAAAACAAAACCTGTTTAGAGATCGAGCAAAGGTTAGGATGTACTGGAGTGTGTGTGGCAGGGAGGGTGTGGGATGGAGAGGAAAAAGGAGGGGGAGGGGTGTCGTCTTATTATTTTTTTTTTTGGGGGGGGGGTTAGGGTGGTAGGTAGAGTAAAAGGAGGAGGAATGTCAGCATTGTCAAGGGGGATGTAGTGTGAGTGTGAGAAGGAGTCGGTGGAGGAGGATGCTGCATAAGGGGTAGGGCGTTGGGTGGGATGCAGGATGTGGTTAGGTGGGCAGGGGGCTAGAATGTGGATTGAGACGGAGGGTTTTATTGTTGGGGGTGGATGTGCATGAGAGGGAAGAGGTTCTTGGGCTGGGGTGATTCAGCATCGGAGGCAGAAGGGTGTTGTGGGGTGATGCAGTCTGTGAAGTCGAGCATTGGGTGGAATGGGGGATTTGCTGTTCGAGGGAGCTGTGTAGTGGAATGCAGCAGGAGAGGGTGATTATTAAGAAGAAGATTCGGGAAGTGCTGTGAATGGAATCTGGTGCACTATGATCGATCAAGGTTTATCAGCAATTGAAGAAGCGTAAAAATATTTCCTGATTAAATTATTTTGTTTGAAACTTGCGGTCCCTGTCAATCAGCATGGTGGTGGTCATGGTGATGGTCATTCTCCCCTGCCCCGTCCCACTTCCTCTCTTCCGTCCACCTCCCTCTCTCCTGCCCCTCCTCCCCAAGTCCTACCTTCGCTCTCCCCTGCCCTCCCTCAAGTCCCACCTCAACTACCCCCTGCCCCCAAGTCACACCTCCGCTCCCCCTGCCCCCCCAGTCGCACATCCTATCCCCCTGTGTCCCCCCCCAGTCGCACCTCCGCTCCCTCCCCCCCCAGTCGCATCCTCCGCTCTCCCCTGCTCCCCCCCAGGTCGCACCTCCGCTCCCCTGCCCCCCCCATCGCACCTCCGCTTCCACCCTACCGTATCCTCCCGGTTGACTCCGCTCCACCCTGCCCCCTCCCGTTGCACCTCCACTCCCTCTGCCCCCCTCGTCGCACCTCGCGCTCCCCCTGCCCCCCCGGTCGCACCTCTGACCCCTCCCGTCGCGCCTCCGTCCCCTCTGCCCCTCCGGGTCGCACCTCCGCTCCCCCTGCCCCCTCCGGGTCGCACCTCCGCTCCCCCCTGCCCCTCCTCCCCAGTCGCTACCTCCGCTCTCCTAAATGAGAAATGGTTGTTGTATATGTTGCAGGTGCAGGTGGAAGGCACCATGTACCAGCTGCCAGTGTGTAATTTGGAGAGTATCCGAAAAAGGACGTGCTGCAGTTGAAACGCATCCTACAGGACATCGGTCTTCATGCGTGCACACGAACATAACGTAAGCTGGGGAATGATTGATGTCCTCAGAAGGGCGCAGAGAGTGTTGATTGGAAAAAGTTGTTTGGTTTTCATGGGGGGGGGTGGCTGTGGGGAATGAAGCTGTTAGTGGGAGTAGAAAGAGTGATTGAGGTGAGGTGGAAAAGGTTTGGTAAGAAATGGAGATTGGTAATTGGATGTTCACGTCCTGATTGAACATTGTGTTTGCCAGGAAGATGACCAGGATCGGAGAGGGTTGTCGTGGTTCTTCAAGCACACAAGCTGGGATCACATGTCATGTGGAGATCCTCCACCGCCCAAGCGGCGAAAGGTACGGCCCTGCGAGCCTCAGTTTTCCATGTGGACTCAAATTGGCCAAGAAATACTGAGCTGATGCAATCTTGAAACTGGAGTATTTCTCGTGTGTGTATTTGAAGATCTTCAGTAGGTGCTTGGTTATCTGACATTTTGCTGCATGCTCGTTGTATCACTGTTTCATAAGCATGTTCTGTGCTTATCTGTACGATATTTTTCTAATTTTGGTATTTGGTGCTTTGGCCTCATGTCAGAGTACAACAACAGGGTCAGAGAAGTGGGATGGCAAAAATGCACAGATGCATAAAAGTACGAGGAAAAGAGCTGCAGATGAAAGGGGTTGTCTCAGCGGGTGGAGTAAAGCTCAGAGGTCGAACTGGTAAATCGTAGGTGGCTCGGAAGTCTTGGGGGGGGGGGGAGCGTGAGACAGACTCGGGGGAAGTGGTTCCACATGTGGTTCAAGAAGGGGACGAATGGAGGTGAGGATTAAACTGTAGATTTGGGGATGGCAACAAGGTGAGTTTCTGGTATATTTCATGGAATTTTGGGGTGAACATTGATTAAGTATGCTCGCCACATGGGAAGTGGGGAGAAGTTGACATTTTTGGGTGTTAACCCTTCATCGAAGCAAAATGGGGGACACAGTTTAATGGCCCTGACCGGGGGATCAAATGAGACGCCTTGAAAAGGCCACAAGGCACTTTCTGCCCCTTGTAGGTACGCGGCTCATGAAGGGGAAAAACAGACCGTTGGAACATGAAATGAGAACCTTTCTCTCGGAATAATTTTGTACTTTTTAAGTACCGCGCGTTGAATGAGGAGACCGCAAAACCTCATCTTGGAAAAGAAATGTGCAGCTAAACGGAATGCTGAATCTGCTGGTAGAGGGAAAGGGTCCAAGAAAGGAAGGATTAAAAAAAAAAATTTGCCGCATCTCGTTCGTATGGAATCTGAGACTTGGCATTTTGGGGTTGGTGGTTGCAGGAGACTCACTGTTGAATGAGAGAGAGAGAGAAGAGAACTCGTCTCACTGGTGATGCTGTTGTCGATCTTCTATTGGTGGATAGGTTGAAGGATGGATGAAAGACAAGACGTTGACCAAGTTGTGCTAACTGCCGTGGTAAACGAATCAAAGCGAACGTTTCGGGCATTTGACCCTTCATCAGAACAAAATATGACAAGGCAGATTTGGATTATTTTTTGTTTTTTTTTTTTAAACTTTCTTTTCAGTTGTATTTAAACTGGTCATCATCACGAGTTGTTACGTGATCATTTTAAATTAAAATGGCAAATATCAATTCATATACCACGTTAGGATTTTACTTGGTATTTATTACAAAAGAAACCACTTTAATATGTCCGAGGAGGTGTAAATAAAAGGCAAGGAATATGCATTGTGGCTCGGAGTGGAATTAAATTTTTGCCATGAAACCAAATGAAAGCCGAGACATGAGTTGTTGTTCTATTTATTGTACTTTGTCTTGGTGATACTTCTGCATTTGAGAAAGAACAGTAGTTGTGCTCTTATAGCAGCTTCACCTTCCGAAATGGGCTCACCCACTCTTCTCTTCTTAGGGCCCCCGTTCCACCTGCGTGCCGCCTCTGCGGACAGTTGGCAGCCAATCCTCGAGCCTGGAGCACACGCCGAAGCTCAGCATCGCTCGCGCCTCGATGACTGTCTTCCTCTTGTGTGGCCTTTTCTGCCCTTACCGTGCGCATGCGCTGCCATGGAGCGGCATGTGGCGGCGTTCCACCCTCCACGCCGCGAGCCTCTGCGCCACAGCGGCACGGCCAACGAGTCGTGCCACAGCCTCCCGGAGCCCTGTTTACACGCCGCTTCTTTGTGTGCCGCCGTTGCTCGCAAAAGAGCGTGAGCTATGCTGCTTTGCGGGCACATGTGGCACGGGCGCATCGCCTTGTGGCAGTTTCCGAAGTAGTCGGTTTGACCTTGGAGCTGTGCCGTGCAGCACCACCAGCCATCACACCAACGGATTTGCTCCACCACCACCTGCCCATTCGTCCTCAGTCGAATACCCCTTCTGCCTCTGCTGCTGCTGCAGCTGCCACCAACCAGATGGCCTCAAAAAGGGCGCTACGTCGATGTTTACTTCTGCAAGAGATGTGGCCTGAAGGAAGAAGCTTACGCGTTGCTTGGTGCGACATGTGGCAGACATGCATGGAGTGGCTGACCCTCGTACACTTGTGGGTCACTACCTAAAGCTTGGAGGCTTTCTGCTGGTGAAGCAGGACGCAAGCCCACCCTGACAGGGTGAGACTCAAACTTTGTGTTTGACTAATTGGAAATGGCAAGGTGGTATGAGTGCCTGTGTATAGGAAATGATTGGATGGGGCATGTCATTGGGGGAAAGTTATTGGAGGTTTGCTAGCTATAAATTTTGTTTTCTATTCCTTTTCTCCCCCAAATGTTTAGGTGCTGCATCAAGCTGGACGTGCAAGTGGCTCACCGTTGCCGATCTCTGGCCGTTTGGTAAATCAAATGAGCAACTCTAATCCCAGTGCCAGAGTTCTCGCCAGGGAAGGCCATCGACGGCTGCACAGCGTTGGAAGCTGTGTGAGGCGTGTATGGAGCTTGTGCCCGAGGAAGGCTTTCTCCGGATCGCGCGGGTGGCCGTGCCCTGGTGTTCGACCCGGGCGTCGACCCCCTTACAAAGCAGCAGCAGTCCCTGCCAGGACAAAGTACCTTTTTTTTTGGTGGAGTGTGACGGTTGTGGTGATCTTTGGACTGACTGTGCGTTGGCCAGCCAATCTGCAGCTAACAACGCTTGTCGACTTTCAGCATGGAGATGTGTGCCATTGCTTTTGTCTGCATGTTCCTTTTTTCCTAATACTGCTTCTTTCTGTCTCTTATGGCACTGTTGCTCACTTTCATATATAATGCATAATTTGGATGATCCCTACCCCTCGTATGCTTCGACACTATTTGTGACCTTGGTTGTTACGTTGCAAACTATGTGGGTTTCTGGTGGGGTTTTTTGTGATGGGGTGTGCCTGCATCCTCGAGCTCTGCAATGAGGGGGCGTCCTACGTTTTCTGTTGTCGCCTTCGGGTAACCATCTCTCTGCCCTGGGCCCTTTTTATTCGT
>CM068965.1:89426222-89439378 GCA_035128595.1 Eptatretus atami | reverse complement strand
TTTTGACTGGCAGTGTATGTCTCTTATTAATTACGTAACACACCAGTACGCAAACACCACACAAAATAAGTCCTGGCGAGGGTCTGCAATCTCTGATTGCTCTTTTTCTTGTTTGTTTGTTTGTCTGTCTGTCCACTCGCCTCCAGCGCAAAAGTTTCGTAAAATTCGGTCGATCAAAAAAGGTCTACATCGGCTAATATGCCAATTTGGACAAAATTTTCTGAAATCCTCAAATTTCATCCGATTGACTTGAAAGTTGAAGACCATTTGCATATCAGATCATTGAATTCAACCACATATTAATTTTGATGTAAAATTGGCTGAAAGGTCAACATAGACCAAAAGGTCAACGAAGGCCAAGTTTCTAAAATCTTCAATTTTAATCCGATTGACTTGAAATTTGAAGAGCATGTGTATGTCAAGTCGCTGAATTCAAACACGAATTAAATTTAACGTCAAAAGGTCAACACAGGCCTAATTTCTACAATTGATAGATCGGGCCAAAAACTTCTATAAAATCATTATATCTCAAAAAGTTGTGGACGAGTTATGACAAAACTAGATGGACGAGTTGGTTCGGTGACAAGAACAATCGGATTCGATTTTGGTTCAGATCCAGCCCATACATGGGATACAAAACGTGAACTGTTTAACCTGGCAGAGGTATGCACTCTACCGAGGGCCGTTCTACTTTGTTCTGTTTTGCCAAGTGTCACTCTACGAGTGATTATTAATTTGTTTGTCTGTCTCTCTGTCCGTCTGCACGTGTGCAGGACATCTCAAAAAGTTGCGGACGGATTCAGATGAAACTTGGTGGACAGGTTGGGTGTGTGACCATGACGAATTGTTTCGATTTTGGCGAAGGTCCGAATCCGGATCTGGATTCGATAATTATTTAATTTTTTAAATGAATCTTCACAATTGAGAGATAGAGCCAAAAACGATATATTGCACGATATCTCAAAAATGTATTGGGCCCAATATGTTCTCGTCGTTCAGGCATTACGTTGCGGAGGTATACACTCCACCGAGTGCCCTTCTAGTTACTTTTGTTTTTAGAAGTGGCCTTGAAAAACATCACAATTAGCAATCCATACACCTTTACACGGATTTCATCCAAAACGGAAAAGACCCTTGAGGAGGGGTGCAAATGAAGTTGCTAAAACCTCCATTGTGTGACCCTTAGTCCTCCTGTCAAGCTTGGTTGACATTGGATAAGTAACGACCGAATGTATTGCGGTCAGAGAGACAGACACCAAATTGCGTATTTTGGTATGATAACCAAGAGCAGACCCGGTCTCAGGTGATGTTTAGGAGACAATATCAACGGTGATAAATCAGGAATAATTTAGCATTCATCATGCAAAGACTAATCAATACTATATTGGTGAAACTTTAAGGAATTTGAAACAAAGACTAGATGAACATGATAGAGCTGTTAGTCTTGGAAAGGTGACACAGTTGGCCGCATGCATCATTACCTGCAATCTGAGCACAAATTTGACTTGGAAGGGACCCATGTGTTAAACACGATGTCCACCAAACACTCAGATTGATATTCATCAAGAACAATTCAAAAAGAAGAAGAAAGTGATAAAGCAGAGATTGCAGACCCCCCACCAGGACTTGTTTTGTGTGGCCTTTGTGTACTGGTGTGTTACGTAATTAATAAGAGACATCATTAGAACTACCACTTGATAACTGCTTGAAGTGATGACCGACCGGGTACCAAGACGTCCCGCTTTGATCGGACACTTGACCCTGACACATGACGTTTATTGTTATTCAGTTGAATTTAGAATGGGATTAAAATAAATTCAATTCAAATCAAATGGAAGACCAAAGTAGGTACAGTCCTGCATTGGAGTAATCAGAAGGAACCCGAACAAGCAAAAAGCAAAGATGAAGTCTTCAGGAGGAACCCTGGATAGGATTCGAGTTTCAGCTGCTACTACTCTACCCTCAAACCCATCCAAGTAATGCCAAGTGAGCTTTATTCCCCCCAAAAAATTTAAAAAATCAAAAAGTACCCCGATCCAAAAAAATCAAATAATCCTGGCTGCCAAACCATGCATCCAATCAGGTTGAAATTTAAAACATATATTCCACATTATGACTAGATGATAATTGTGAAGTTTCACATCGATCGATGAGCGGTTCAAGAGAGATGCTTTTCTTAAGCTTTTCGCTCAATCAAATATGGCTACCAAACCATGTGACCGATCAATTATTTGTGAATAACCTGGTATCCCCAAGGCTTGAGAGGAAATTTGTGTGAGGTTTCCCCTCTATCTCTCCAGCCATTCTGGAGATAAGATTTTTTTTAGGTTTTTATTTTTTATATGCAAAATCAAGGTTCGAATAAGAGCTAACACACAGAACTTATGTCAAGAGGGGTGGGAGAGGGAAGCACAAACAGTGGGGAACAAAGACATCAGGAGATCTGTGGAAGGGAGAGGAACGGGGTGAGGTACATGGGGTAAACAAGATGGACACCACAGGGACTTTCAGGGAGGAAAGCAGGAAATTTGAAAGAGGTGGGTTTGGGGTGGATTAACGGGGGTAGAAAAGATGAAGATTTTGGATGGGGGAAGATGAGAGATGTTGGTGAACAGCTGTTTTGAAGACCTGGAGGGAAGAATGGGATTGAAGAGAGTGTGGGACTTTGTTCCAGAGGCACGAAAAAGAGAATAAGACGTGATACAGCCAGTGACTCTTGAATTCTTGTCAGATTATACCACGAAGCGGTTGCCTGCGGATCCATGATGCCCTGCGGAAAATATGTGAGGAGGCAATAGCGTAACAGAGCTGATCGGGGGGGGGGGGTCAGAGCGCAAGAACAAACAGTACACAACTATACAAGACCACACCACCTGCCGGTGTGAGAGAGGAAGACCCAAAGACTTCAGCCCTCATCTTGACGATACTAAATATCCACAAAATGCCTTTTTTCCACAGCGGAAGCCAGAGAAAATGAGACGCAGTTTGGACCAGCCCTGAGGAGCAGCAATTCTACTCCATCTACGGTGTGGATGAAAGCCTTTAGTCTCAGGGTCGCAGGCTCGTGGCCAAGAAGGACTTATGCATTGATGAAGATTGCTAAGTCGACGACTGGTCTTTGGAGGCCATCATTGGAGATGTGCTTTCCAGGAAATATTCATGCATCAAACCAATGCCAAAAGTTTTCGAATTGACAAGGAACTATCTTCAAAGAGATGTTAGAGCAAAGTAAGCTGACGTGGGCGGAGGGCTTTCTTGGCATGTCCTTTGAGGACTGATTGACATCGCTGGAGGTACTCGATGAATGTCTGAGGCAGACGAATGAATGTTGAGAACATTACTATGCAGATGTTGAGGAGCTGTATATTTGAGATCGTTGAAGTACTGATTAGACATGCTTGACAAGCTTGTACTGCAATTGAGATGTTGAGAGCTGCACTGTTAGATGTGAGAACAGTGTAACTGATTCGAGATGTTTAACATGTACTGATGAAATATGAGCACTTATAACTATTTAGATTTAGAGGAATTGTACTATTGAGCAGTGAGAAGATTACGATTCGAGACTGTGAGAAGTGTACTGATTGAAACGATTTGAAGTGTAACTAGATTAGAATGTGAGAAGTGTACTACTTTGACCGATTTGAGATGTCTATTGCACGATCGTATGAGATAGTCTATATTTGCAGCATGTATGCGGAGTTACTAATTTCGAGCTGTTAGAGTGATACTCATGAAACGATGTTCTGATAAGTTTACTTTTGAATGTTGAGAATTTATGTGATTAGACCGATGATTAGGAGCACTTACTATTAAATGTTATATTTGAGTGCACTAATTGGAATGTTGAGCAGATGTACGATTGAGATTGTTTGAGGAGTGTACTACTTTGAAGGATGTTGAAAGTGTACTGATTGAGAATGCTTCGCAGGAGTGTACTCTGAAATGTTTGAGACTGTAGTGATTAGATGCTTGGTAACTACTTAGATGATGCTTTGAGGACATGTAGAACTTGAGATGTTGCGATAATACATGTACTGATGTAGATGTTAGGAAGTGTACTAGTTGAATGTTGAGTTAGTTACTAGATTGAGTATTGAAAGCGTAACGATTGAGATTGAGTTGAGAAATGTACTTATGATGTGACGAGACATAGATCTGAGGTAAAGTACGGATCTGGAGATAGTTGAGAAGTGTACCTATTTGAGATGTTGAGAAGCTGTATTTGAATTGGTGACTGATTTGAGAGAAGTGTACTATTTGACGAGTTGAGCGATGTACCTGATTAGAGATGTTGAAGTCTACATGAATTCGGTTCTATGAATGTGATGTCACTGCATGAAGTGTACTATTAAGATATAGGAAGTGTAGTGCATTGAGATGTTGAGGAGTGTACTATTTGAGATGTGTATAGTTGAGTGTACTCATTGAGATGTTGAGGAGTGTACTATTTGAGATGTTGAGGAGTGTACTGATTGAATGTTGAGAAGTGTACTGATTGAGATGTTGATGATTTGTACTGATTGAGAATGTAGTGACTGAGAGTTGAGGAGTGCCTATTTGAGATGTGAAGTACATATTTGATGATGTTTGAGATTTGTACTAGAATTGAGATGTGAGAATTACTGTTAGATTTGATAAGTGTAAACTGATTGAGATGTTGAGAAGCTGTACTGATTGAGATGTTGAGAGTGTACTGATTGAGATGTTGAGAAGTGTACTGTTTGAATATTGAGGAGTGTACTGATTGAGACTGTTGAGAAGATATGCATGAATATTGAACGTTACTGATGAGATGTTGAGAAGCGTACTATTGAGATGTTGAGGAGTGTACTGATTGAGATGTTGAAGAAGTGTACTGATTTGAGATATTGAGGAGTCGCAGTGCAGATTGGGGTTACTGTGAAGATGTGAGGATAGTACTATTGAGATGTAAGGAGTAGATACTACTTGAGATGTTGAGAAGTTTATAGATTGATATGTTGAGGAGTCTATATTTGAGAGTGCTGATTGGAGCGTGTACTGAGTGCAGATGTTGAAGGTGTACTATTTGAGATGTGAGGAAGCGATTACTTCATTGATGATGTGAGGAGTGTACTGATTTAGATGTTAGGAGCGGAGAGTACTATTGAAGATGTTGAGGAAGTGTACTGATTGAGATGTGAGAAGTTTACTGATTTGAGATGTTTTGAGAAGTTCACTGAATTAGATGTAGTGAGAGATGTTGGAAGTATGATTGAGATGTTGAGAGATTACTATTGAGATGATGGAGCTGTCACTATTTGTAGGAGTGCCTTGGAGTCGAGGTGTACATATGAGCATTGGGTAGGATGAGATGTTGAGAAGTGTACTGTTGACGATGTTGAGGAGTGCAACTGATTGATTTAGAGTGTCTATGATGTCGAAGAAGTACTGTTGAGAACTGTTGAAATGACTATTGAATTTGAGAACTGTACTGTACCAGTTGATAGATTGTTGAGAATGTACTGGAAATTGTTGAGATGTTGAGGAGTGTACTGATTGAATGTTGAGGAGTGTACTATTGAGATGTTGAGAAGTGTACTGATGATGATGTTGAGAAGTTGATACTGACTGAGATTGATTGAGAAGTGTACTGATTGAGATGTTGAGAAGTGTACCTATTTGAGATGTGAGCGTGCTATCTGATTGAAGACTGTAGAAGAGTCTACTATTTGAGATTGTTACGGAGTGTGTATATTTGATGTTGAGAGTGTACTCATTGAGAATGTTGAGGAGTGTATATTTGAATTGAGGGGTACTAGATTGAGATGTTGAGAGGTACTGAGTGAGTACTATTTGAGATGTTGAGAAGTTAGTGATTAGAGATGTTGAGATGTTACTATTGAGATGTTGTTACATATTTGGATGTACTCATTGACATGTTGAAGTACTATTTGAGGTGAGATGTACTATGATTGAGATGTGAGAAGATGTTACTGATTGAGATGTTGAGTAGTGTACTATTTGAGATCTTGAGAAGGTAGTGATTGAGATGTGGAGGATACTATTTGAGATGTGAGGAATGTGTACTAGATTAGAGATGTTGAGATGTCACTATTGAGGATGTTGAGAAGTTTACGATTGAGATGTTGAGAAGTGTACTGATTAGATAGTTGAGGAGGTACTGAATGAGATTAAGTGTACATGATTGAGATATTGAGGAGTGTACTGTTTGAGATATTGAGGAGTGTACTGATTGAGTTTGAGAAGTTGTACTGATGAGATATTGAGAAGTGTACTGAATGAATTGAGATGGTGCTGATTGAATGTTATGTACTATTTGAGATGTGAGGGCTGTACTGATTATGTTGAAAGTACTGATTGAGAATGACGGAGTGTATCTGATTGAGATATTGAGAGTGTACTGATCTGACGATGTTGAGAAGTCTGTACTATTTGAGATGTTAGGAGGTACTTATGATTGATGTTGAAGAGTGTACTGATTTGAGATGTTGAGGAAAGTTACTATATTGAGTTTGAGGAGTCGTACTGATGAATTCAGTGATATTTAGATTTGGAAATTGTGATTGGGCTGATTACTATTGAATTGTACTTGAGGTAATTCTATGTTAGGAGTTACTAAGTGAGGAGTGTATGATGAGATGTGGACAGTGTACTGAGAACGTTGACGTATTGATGTAAGAGACGTTAGTATGATTGTAGATGTTGAGGAATGATGTCCGATTTATGTTGAGGATGTGTGTTACTATATTGAGTGTTACGAATTACATTGAGAATGTTGAGATGCTATGATGAGAGTTGATAGTCGTAACTAATTGCAGATGTTGAGGAAGTGTATGATTGGATTGTTGGAGGTTAGTGACTGATTAGTGATGTTGAGGAGTACGATTTGGATGAGGCAGTGATGTTGAGATAATTTGGACATGTACATGGTGAGACGTGTACGATTAGATTTGAGACGTCGAATTGTCTGAGATTTGAGGTGCAACGGGTTCCGAGTGGTTTTGCACGATGTGTCGGAATTACTGAGTGGAGATGATTTGAGTGAAAGTGTATGCATTGATATTGGTTGTAATAGGCTATGAGAGACTGACTGATGTTGAGAAGGTACTGATCTTGAGAGTGAGGGTGTATCTGATGTGACGATGTTGAGAATGTCTATTGAGTGAGAGTGTACTATTGGTGTGACAGTGTATGTTAGCATGTTGTTGAGGAGGATGATGTACTATTATTGAAGATGTTGACGGAGTGGAGGGGTGAATTTAGGTTACTGTTTGTAATGCAGAGTTGTACTTGATTGAGATGATTGAGAAGTGTACTGATTGATGATATTAGAGATGTAGTTGAATTGAATTGACAAGTTCTATTTGAGATGTTGAGAGTCTGTTGTGTACTGACTTGAGATGTTGAGAAGCTGATTGAGATATTGAGGAGTGTACTGATTGAGATATTTGAGGGTGTAGCTATTGAGATGTTGAGCAGGAGTGTACTATTTGAGATGTTGACGAGTGTACTGATGAGATGTTGAGGAAGGTGTACTATTTGAGATGTTGAGGAGTTGAACTGATTTGAGATGTTGAGAAGATGTACTGATTGAGTGTTGAGAAGGTTACTATTTGAGATGTTGAGGAGTGTAGCTGATTTAATGTTGAGAGTTACTGCATTTAGAGTTGAAAGTGTGTACTGATTGAGATGTTGAGAAGTGAAATTTAGATTGAGATGATGTTGAGGAGTGTACTGATGGTGTAGAGTCTATGATTAGTATTGAGAGTGTACTATTGAGAGTTGAGGAGTTTACTGATGAGATGTTGCAGGAGTGTACTGATTGAATGATTGAGAAGTGCATGATACTACTGATTGAGCGATATTGAGGAGTCTGATATTTGATATGTGTGAGGAGTGTCTGATTGAGATGTTGAGAAGTGTACTGATTGAAGTAATTTTGAGGAGTGTACTGATGAGATGTTGAGGAGTGTACTGATTGAGATGTTGAGAGAAGTGTACTGGTTGAGTGATTTGAGGAGTGTACTGATGTGGATATTGAGAGGTACTATTTGATGTTGTTGAGGAGTGTACTGATTGAAGATTTGTTAGGGTGACGTGGATTGAGATGTTGAGGAGTGTACTGATTGGAGTGGTTGAGTGAGCATGTACTGATTGAGATAGTTGAGGATGTGTATGATTAGATATTGAGGAGGGTACTACTAGATTTAGTGGTATCTGATTGATTTGAGGAGTGTTACTGATAGATGTTGGGGTTGACTGTATTGAGAGTTTCTGGGAGGAAGTTTTTTGTACTGATTGAGATGTTGAGGAGTGTACTATTTGAGATATTGAGGAGTGTACTATTTGAGATGTCGAGGAGTGTACTGATTGAGATGTCGAGGAGTGTACTGATTGAGATGTCGAGGAGTGTACTGATTGAGATGTTGAGAAGTGTACTGATTGAGATGTTGAGAAGTGTACTGATTGAGATGCTGCTAAACCGCTTGTCGCCTGGATTCCTGGACTAAATTTTCACGCATCGGGCGAATATTTCATTGGTTGGAAGTGTTTGATGATAATATGACGTCATAGGTCATGTGTGTGCACCATATTGGATTTACCCGATAAACCTGGGCCATAATTTAATTTTTTTATATATCTGATTTTTTTTTTTTGATCTACACAATTTTGACTTCCGGTTCTGAGCGCGCTGCGGTGCGGCGGTTCTCTCAGCCGCTCTCTGCCCGCACTTTCTCAAGTATAAGTTTTCCGGTCGTTTTTGTGCATTTTATTATTGTTTCTGTTTATCTCGCGTTTGCTGTGTTTCTAGTTTGGTCCTTGGTGTTAAAAACTTCTGATAATTGTTGATTTCATCGCTTCTCATATCGAGCGTTTTCCTTGAGGCCTTCCCATCTTCTGTCTATGTGCCTTCAATGCATGCTTATTTTGTATTGTTCTTCCACTTTCCCTCCACCCTCGCCAGTCTATCTCTCCCACACTTACCTCTTTTTCATGTCTTAAAATATTTTTTAAATACAAGAAAACCTTTTCCCTTCTCCTTATACCCACGTTAACCACGTGAACGTCCTGCTCCACTCTTCCCCTGCTGATCAACCATCTCTTCCTCCTACTTTTGCCGACGCGGCACATTCACCATACCATCTTCACCATTTTTTTCTTCAACCTTTCACTTTACCTAATGTTTACCTCATTTAAAAAAATGTATAGTATTTATTTGTTCTTTTTCTCACGTGACACCTCCCGAACCACGGTGCTTTCTCTACCCCCTCTTTCTTCTGTAACCTTGCCAATTCTCCATCTTCCTGCTATTGAGCCTAATGGCGCATTCAACCGATAACGCTTGCACCGTTTTTTATTTCAACATTCCTTTACCTCTCCTTAGCCGTCATCTTTATAAAAAAACGCGTCTCTTCAACATGTTTCAACTTCCTCTTTCCACGGTGTGTTCTCTTGTATTTATCATAATTCACAACTCTTTCTATTATTCCTGCTTCTTCAAAAAGATTGTTTTCAATCGACCTTGTCCTTCATCGCCATGTCTAAACGATCCCACTGTTCAACATTTCTTTTCTCCATCTCTTAATCATTCCTTTATTACATCCTACGTAATGTCATTAATCACATTTCTAACTTAAAAAAATTTTAAATCCAGTTTGAAAATACAGTTGCGTGTTCCATCGATCGTCCTTTTTCCAACTTCCAGTGCAATTTCACCCCACCGTACTTAAATCTACCCTCCCCAAACTCCTCACCTGTTATACCCTCTGCTCCCCTCCCATCTTGCTTTCTCAATCCCTACCTCCACTCTGAGCACCCTTTTCAAATTTCTTTCTTGCTTTAGTTTCAGCTCCTCCTCTGCGTGTCCCAAACAGTGTGGTGTTCTACACATCTGTTGGGATTCCATTCTATAACAGGTTATCTTACTCTCTCAATCAGTACACTCCTCAACAATTCAAATTAGTACACTCGCTAACATCTCAATCAGTAACACTCCTCAACATCTGCAAATAGTACACTCCTCAATATCTCAATCAGCTACAACTCCTCGAATATCTCAGATCAGTACACTTCTCAAACATCTCAATCAGTACACTCTCAACATCTCAATCGCAGCTACAGCTCCTCAACATCTCAAATATACACTCTCAACAGTCTCAATGCAAGTAGCACCTCCTCGAATATCCTCAATCAGTACACTCTCAACACTCAAGATAGTACACCTCACTCAACATATGAATCAGTTAAGCTCCTCACATTCAAATAGTTACAAGCTCCTCGATATCTCAATCAGTAGCACTCCTGCAATATCTCCAATCCAGTACACTTTCGTCAACATCTCAATCAGTACAAGGCTCCTCAACATCTCAATCAGTACACTCCTCAAAACATCTCGAAATAGTACACTCTAACATTCTCAATCGAGTCTCCAATCATAAATCTCGAATCATCACACTCCTCAATATCTCAATTCAGTGACACTCCTCAACATCCTCAATCAGTACACTCCTCAACATTCTCAAAGTAGCCTACACTCCTCAACTATCTCAATCAGTATTCAGATCACGTACACTCCAAACATCTCAATCAGTTTACACTCCTCACATCTCAATCCAGTTACAGACTCCTCAAAACATCTCATCAGTACACTCGCTCAACATCTTCAATCGCGACACTCCTCAACCATCTCAATCACGGGACACTTCCTCAAGCATCTCCCATCAGTACACGTCCTACAATACATCTCAATCAGTACACTCCTGCAACATCTAATCCATGTACATCCTCACATCTCATCAGTACATCGTTCAACATCTCAATCAGTACATCTCTCAGACATCTGCTCTGGTCATCAACATCTCAAATAGTGACACTCCTCAACATCTCAATCAGTACACCCTAACATCCATCAGTACACCTCCTCAACATGCTCGATCAGGTTACACTCCTCAACATCTCTCAATCATACCAACTCCGCTCAACATCTCAAATAGTAGCACTCCTCAACATCTCAATCAGTCACTCCTCAACATTTCAATAGTACAGCTCCCGAAGTATATCCATCATCGAGACACCCTCAATATCGCAATCAGGTACCTTCTCAACATCTCAAACTCGTACCACTCCTCAACATCTCAATCATGCACTCCTGCAACAATCTCAAATGTACACTCCTCAATATCTCAATCAGCCTACAGCTTCTCAACATCTCAGATCAGTACACTCCTCAACATCTCAAATAGTACTCCTCAATATCTCAATCAAGTACACTTCTCACATCTGCAATCAGTACACTCTCAACATCTCAATCAGCTACACTCCTCAACATGCTCATTTAGTAACACTTCTCAATTCTATCAAGTACACTTCTCAACAGCTCAATAGTACACTCCTCAACACTCAATCAGTATAACTGTCCTCAAACATCTCAGAATATTGGCACTTCTCAACATCTCAATCAGTACACTTTCTCAACATACTCAATGCAGTACACGTCGTCAACATTATAAATCAGTAACTCCTCAACATCTCAAACAATAGTACACTTCTCAACTCTCAATACACTCGTCACACTCAATCACCATACACTCCTCAACATCTCAAATGTACACTTTCAACATCTCAATCAGTACACTCCTCAACATCTCAAATAGCTACACTTCGTTCAACATCTCAATCAGTACAACTCCTCAAATATCTCAATCAAAGTACACTCCTCAATCTTCAATCAGTCACTTCTCAACATCTCAATGCAGTTACACTCCTGCAACATCTCGAAATAGTACACTTCTCAACATCCCACATCAAGGCGTACACGTCTCAATATCTCAATCTAGTATCACTTCTCAACACTCGTAGAGTCGAGTACATGCCGTCAATATCTCAAACAGTACACTCCTCAATAATCTCAATCATGTACACTCCTCAGCATCTCATCAGTAGCACTCCTTCAACATCTCGAAATCAGACAGATTCTCAACATCTCAATCAGGAAAACTTTCTCAACATCTTCAATCAGGTACAGTTCCTCAACATGCTCAATCAGTACAATTCCTCACATCTCAAATGGTACACTCCTCAACACTCTCAATCACTACACTTCTCAAGCATCTCAAATAGTACACTCCTGCAACATCTCAATCAGTACGTCAGTGTCTTTCAAACATTCTTTTCAATCAGTTACAACGTCTCAACAATCTCAAATAGCTACCACGCTCCTCAACATTCTGCAATTCAGTACACTCAAATAGTAACAGTCTCAATAGTGACGAATCTCACATCCTCAGATACTACACTCTCAACATCTCAAATAGATACACTCGTCAACATCTCAACAGCTAAACACTCCTGCAACATCTCAAGTCAGTACACTCTCAACATCTAAATAAGTACTGAAACATTTACCTCCCAAAACACTCAAATACACGCTAATCAGTGTATCCTCAAACCGGGGATCGTATCACTCTAACACCAATAGTAACTCCTCAACATCTCAATCAGGTACACTTCTCAACATCTCATACTACACTGCACTCCAAATTCACTCTCAACTCTCATCAGTACAGCTCTACAGCAATCAGTACACACTCCTCAACATCTCAAATAGTACACTCCTCAACATCTCAATCGAGTACACTCCTCAATATCTCAATCAGCTACACTCCTCCATATCTCAATCGCTACACTTCTCAACATCTCGAAAATCTCAGTACACTCCTCAACACTCAATCAGTACAACTCCTCAACAATCTGCAGTAGATAGTACATCCTCAATGCTTCTCAAGCAGTGACAACTGCTCTCAATATCTCAATCAGTACACTTCTCAACATCTCAATGCAGTACACTCCTCAACATCTCAATCAGTACACTCCTCACATCTCAAATAGTACACTCCTCGAATATCTCAATTCAGTACACTTGCTCCAACATACTGCAATCACCTACACTCGCCAAACATCTCGAAATATACACTCCTCAACATCTCAATCAGTACACTCTCAACGATTCGTGCAAATAGTACACTCCTCACACCTCAATCAATTACACTCCTCAACATCTCAATCAGTACACTCCTCAACATCTTCAATAGTAGCAGCGTCCTCAAACATCTCAAATCAGAGTACACGTGGCGCTCAACATCTCGGGAGGATTGCGGGAGTACACTCCCAA
>CM068965.1:89415316-89426197 GCA_035128595.1 Eptatretus atami | reverse complement strand
GAGAAGTGTACTGATTGAGATGTTGAGAAGTGTACTATTTGAGATGTTGAGGAGTGTAATGATTGAGATGCTGAGAAGTGTACTATTTGAGATATTGAGGAGTGTACTATTTGAGATGTTGAGGAGTGTACTGATTGAGATGTTGAGCTTTTCAATTTCTTCTGCTTTAGTTTCAGCTCCTCCTCTGGTGTCCCAAACAGTGTGGTGTTCTAACATCTGTGGGTTCCATTCTAACCTAACAGGTATCTTACTCTCTCAATCAGTAACCCTCAACATCTCAAATAGTACACTCCTCAACATCTCAATCAGTACACTCCTCAACATCTCAAATAGTACACTCCTCAATATCTCAATCAGTACACTCCTCAATATCTCAAATCAGTACACTTCTCAACATCTCAATCAGTACAACTCCTCAACATCTCAATCAGTACACTCCTCAACATCTCAAATAGTACACCTCCTCAACACTCTCAACAGACACTCCTCAAATCATCTCAATCAGTACACTCTCACATCTCAAATAGTACACTCCTCAACATCTCAATCAGTACACCCTCAACATCTCAAATAGTACACTCCTCAATATCTCAATCAGTACACTCCTCAATATCTCAATCAGTACACTTCTCAACATCTTTCAATCAGTACACTCCTCAACATCTCAATCAGACACTCCTCAACATCTCAAATAGTACACTCCTCAACATCTCAATCAGTACAACTCCTCAATATCTCAATCAGTACACTCCTCAAATCTCAATCAGTACATCCTCAACATCTCAATCAGTACACTCCTCAACATCTAATATACACTCCTCAACATCTTCAATCAGACACTCCTCAACATCTCAATCAGTACACTCCTCACATCTCAATCAATACACTCCTCAACATCTCAATCAGTACACTCCTCAACATTCAATCATACACTCCTCAACATCTCAATCAGACACTCTCTCAACATCTCAATCAGTACACTCCTCAAATCTCAATCAGTACACTCCTTCAAATCTCAATCAGTACACTCCTCAACACTCAATCAGTACACTCTCACATCTCAAATCAGTACACTCCTCAACATCTCAATCAGTACACTCCTCAATCAATACACTCCTCAACATCTCAATCAGTACACTCCTCAACATCTCAATCAGTACACTCCTCAACATCTCAATCAGTACACTCCTCAACATCTCAATCATACACCTCAACATCTCAAATAGTACACTCCTCAACATCTCAATCAGTACACTCCTCAACATCTCAAATAGTACACTCCTCAATATTCTCAATCAGTACACTCCTCAATATCTCAATCAGTACACTTCTCAACATCTCAATCAGTACACTCCTCAACATCTCAATCATACACTCTCAACATCTCAAATAGTACACTCCTCAATATCTCAATCAGTACACTTCTCAACATCTCAATCAGTACACTCCTCAACATCTCAAATAGTACACTCCTCAATATCTCAATCAGTACACTTCTCAACATCTCAATCAGTACACTCCTAACATCTCAATCAGTACACTCCTCAACATCCAATAGTACACTTCTCAATATTCTCAATCAGTACACTTCTCAACAGCTCAATCAGTACACTCCTCAACATCTCAATCAGTATACTCCTCAACATCTCAAATATTGCACTTCTCAACATCTCAATCAGTACACTTCTCAACAATCTCAATCAGTACACTCGTCAACATCTAAATCAGTACACTCCTCAACATCTCAAATAGTACACTTCTCAACATCTCAATCAGTACACTTCTCAACATCTCAATCAGTACACTCCTCAACATCTCAAATAGTACACTTCTCAACATCTCAATCAGTACACTCCTCAACATCTCAAATATACACTTCTTCAACATCTCAATCAGTACACTCCTCAATATCTCAATCAGTACACTCCTCCAATATCTCAATCAGTACACTTCTCAACATCTTCAATCAGTACACTCCTCAACATCTCAAATAGTACACTTCTCAACATCTCAATCAGTACACGTCTCAATATCTCAATCAGTACACTTCTCAACATCTCAATCAGTACACTCCTCAATATCTCAAACAGTACACTCCTCAATATCTCAATCAGTACACTCCTCAACATCTCAATCAGTACACTCCTCAACATCTCAAATCAGTACACTTCTCAACATCTCAATCAGTACACTTCTCAACATCTCAATCAGTACATTCCTCAACATCTCAATCAGTACATCCTCAACATCTCAAATGGTACACTCCTCAACATCTCAATCACTACACTTCTCAACATCTTCAAAATAGTACACTCCTCAACACTCCAATCAGTACACTTCTCAACATCTCAATCAGTACACTCCTCAACATCTCAAATAGTACA
The DNA here is from genome assembly GCA_035128595.1 of Eptatretus atami. Classification (NCBI taxonomy): domain Eukaryota; kingdom Metazoa; phylum Chordata; class Myxini; order Myxiniformes; family Myxinidae; genus Eptatretus; species Eptatretus atami. The sequence goes on along the minus strand of CM068965.1, from coordinate 89,423,813 downwards.
ATCCTCAACATCTCAATCAGTACACTCAAATAGTACACATCTCAAATAGTACAATACTCTCAACATCTCAATCACTACAACTTCCTCAACATCTCAAATAGTACACTCCGTCAACATCTCAATCAGTACACTCCTCAACATCTCAATCAGTACACTCCTCAACAGTCTCAAATAGTACACTCCAAAACATCTCAATCGAGTACACTCCTCAACATCTCAAATAGTACACTCCTCAACATCTCAATCAGTACGACTTCTCAACATCTCAATCAGTACACTCCTCAACATCTCAAATGATAACTCTCAACAATCTCACATCAAGTACACTCGCTCAACATCTCAATCAGTACACTCCTCAACATCTCAAATAGTACACTCCTCAACATCTCAATCAGTACACTCTCAATATCTCAATCAGTACACCCTCAATATCTCAATCAGTACACTTCTCAACATCTCAATCAGTACCACTCACTCAACATCAATCATTACACTCACTCAAATTCAAAGTACACTCCTCAATATCTCAATCAGTACACTCCTCAATATCTCAATCAGCTACCAACTCCATCAGTACACTCTCACACTCAATCAGTACACTCCTCAACATCTCAAATAGTACACTCCTCAATATCTCAATCAGTACACTTCTCAAACATCTCAATCTAGTACACTCTCAACATCTCAAGATACACTCCTCAACATCTCAATCAGTACACTCTCAACATCTCAAATAGTACACTCTGCAACATCTCAATCATGACACTCCTCAACATCTCAATCAGTACACTCCTCAACATCTCAATCAGTACACTCCTAAACATCTCAATCAGTCAATCCTCAACATCCAATCAGTACACTCGCAACTCTCAACAGTACATCTCAAATTCAATCAGTTACACTCCTCAACATCTCAATCAGTACACTCCCAACATCTCAATCAGTAACTCCTCAACATTCAATCAGTACACTCCTCAACACATCTCAATCAGTACACTCCTCAACACTCAAATAGTACACTCCTCAACATCTCAATCAGTACACTCCTCAACATCTCAATCAGTACACTCCTCAACATCTCAATCAGTAACACTCCTCAACATCTTCAATCAGTACACTCCTCAACATCTCAAATAGTACAACTCCTCAATATCTCAATCAGTACACTCCTCAATATCTCAATAAGTTACACTCCTCAACATCTCAATCAGTAACTCCTCAACATCTCATCATACACTCCTCAACATCTCAATCAGTACACTCCTCAACATCTCAAATAGTACACTCCTCAATATCTCAATCAGTACACTCCTCAATATCTCAATCAGTACACTTCTCAACATCTCAATCAGTACACTCCTCAACATCTCAATCAGTACACTCCTCAACATCTCAAAATAGTACACTCTCCAATATCTCAATCAGTACACTCTCAACATCTCAATCAGTTACACTCCTCAACATCTCAAATAGTACACTCCTCAATTATCTCAATCAGTACACTCTCAACATCTCAATCAGTACACCTCCTCAACATCTCAATCTACACTCCTCAACATCTCAATTAGTACACTCTCAATATCTCAATCAGTACACTCTCAACAGCCAATCAGTACACTCCTCAACATCTCAATCAGTATACCCTCAACATCTCAAATATTGCACTTCTCACATCTCATATCAGTACACTTCAACATCTCAATCAGTACACCGTCAAACATCTAAATAGTACACTCCTCAACATCTCAAATAGTACACTTCTCAACATCTCAATCAGTACACTCTCAACATCTCAATCAGTACACTCCTCAACATCTCAAATAGTACACTTCTCAACATCTCAATCAGTACACTCCTCAACACTCAAATAGTACACTTCTCAAATCCAATCAGTTACACTCCTCAATATCTCAATCAGTAACACTCCTCAATATCTCAATCAGTACACTTCTCAACATCTCAATCAGTACACTCCTCAACATACTCAAAGTAGTACACTTTCAACATCCTCAATCATGTACACGTCTCAATATCTCAATCAGTACACTTCTCAACATCTCAATCAGTACACTCCTCAATATCTCAAACATACACTCCTCAATATCTCAATCAGTACACTCCTCAACATCTCAATCAGTACACTCCTCAACATCTCAATCAGTACACTTCTCAACATCTCAATCAGTACACTTCTCAACATCTCAATCAGTACATTCCTCAACATCTCAATCAGTACATTCCTCAACATCTCAAATGGTACACTCCTCAACATCTCAATCACTACACTTCTCAACATCTCAAATAGTACACTCCTCAACATCTCAATCAGTACACTTCTCAACATCTCAATCAGTACACTCCTCAACATCTCAAATAGTACACTCCTCAACATCTCAATGAGTACACTCAAATAGTACACATCTCAAATATACAATCCTCAAAATCTCAATCACTACACTTCTCAAACATCTCAAATAGTACTCACATCTCATCGTACACTCTCAAACATCTCAATCAGTACACTCCTCAACATCTCAAATCAGTACACTCCTCAACATCTCAATCAGTACACTCCTCAACATCTCAAATAGTACACTCCTCAACATCTCAAATCAGTACACTTCTCAACATCTCAATCAGTACACTCCTCAACTCTCAAATAGTACCACTTCTCAACATCTCAATCAGTACACTCCTCAATATCTCAATCAGTACACTCCTCAATATCTCAATCAGTACACTTCTCAACATCTCAATCAGTACACTCCTCAACATCTCAAATATACACTTCTCAACATCTCAATCAGCACACATCTCAATATCTCATTCAGTACACTTCTCAACATCTCAATCAGTACACTTCTCAACATCTCAATCAGTACACTCCTCAAATCTCCAAACAGTACACTCCTCAATATCTCAATCAGTACACTCCTTAACATCTCAATCAGTACACTCCTCAACATCTCAATCAGTACACTTCTCAACATCTCAATCAGTACACTTCTCAACATCTCAATCAGTACATTCCTCAACATCTCAATCAGTACACTCCTCAACATCTCAATAGTACACTCCCTCAACATCTCAATCACTACACTTTCAACATCTCAAATAGTACACTCCTCAACATCTCAATCAGTACACTTCTCAACATCTCAATCAGTACACTCCTCAACATCTCAAATAGTACACTCCTCAACATCTCAATGAGTACACTCAAATAGTACACATCTCAAATAGTACACTCCTCAACATTCTCAATCACTACACTTCTCAACATCTCAAATAGTACCACTCCTCAACATCTCAATACAACACTTCTCAACATCTCAATCAGTACACTCCTCAACATCTCAAATAGTACACTCCTCAACATCTCAATGAGTACACTTCCTCAACATCTCAAATAGTACACTCCCAACATCTCAAATAAGTAGACTCTCAACATCTCAAGATCAGTACACTCCTCAACATCTCAAATAGTACACTATCTCAACATCTCAATCAGTACACTTCTCAACATCTCAATCAGTTTACACTTCTCAAACATCTCAATCAGTACAACTTCTCAACATCTCAAAATAGTACCACTCCTCAACATCTCAATCAGTACACTCCTTCAAACCATCTCAAATCAGTTACATTCGCAACATCTCCAATCAGTACATTCTCAACATCTCAATCAGCTACACTCATCAACATCTCAATCAGTACACTTCTTCAACATCTCAATCAGTACCACGCCTCAACATCTCAATCAGATGCACTCCTCAACATCATCAATCAGTACACTTCTCAACATCTCAATCAGTACACTCCTCAACATTCTCAAATAGTACACTCCTCAACATCTCAGAGTACACTCCTCAAACATCTCAATAGTACACTTCTCAACATCTCAATCAGTACACTTCTCAACATCTCAATCAGTACACTCCTCAACATCTCAAATAGTACACTTCTCAACATCTCAATCAGACACTTCCTCAACATCTCAATCAGTTACACCCTCAACATCTCAAATAGTACACTCCTCAACATTCTCAAATCAGTACACTCCTCAACATCTCAATCAGTACACTCCTCAACATCTCAAATAGTACAACTCCTCAACATCTCAATCATTACACTCCTCAACATCTCAAATAGTACACCCTCAACATTCTCAATCAATACACTTCTTCAACATCTCAATCAGTACACTCCTCAAATCTCAAATAATACACTTCTCAACATCTCAATCAGTACACTCCTCAATATCTCAATCAGTACACTCCTCAATATCTCAATCAGTACACTCTCGAACATCTTTTCAATCAGTACACTCCTCAACATCTCAAATAGTACGCTTCTCAACATCTCAATCAGTACACGTCTCAATATTCTCAATCAGTACCACTTCTCAACATCTCAATCAGTACACTCCTCAATATCTCAAACAGTACACTCCTCAACATCTCAATCAGTACACTCCCTCAACATCTCAATCAGTACACTTCTCAACATCTCAATCAGTACACTTCTCAACATCTCAATCAGTACATTCCTCAACATCATCCAATCAGTACACTCGCTTCAACATCTCAAATAGTACACTCCTCAACATCTCAATCACTACACTTCTCAACATCTCAAATAGTACACTCCTCAACATCTCAATCAGTACACTTCTCAACATCTCAATCAGTACACTCCTCAACATCTCAAATAGTACACTTCCTCAACATCTCAATGAGTACACTCAAATAGTACACATCTCAATAGTACACTCCTCAACATCTCAATCACTACACTTCTCAACATCTCAAATAGTACACTTCTCAACATCTCAATGAGTACACTCCTCAACATCTCAAATAGTACACTCCGCAACATCTCAAATAGTAGACTTCTCAACATCTCAATCAGTACACTCCTCAACATCTCAAATAGTACACTTCTCAACATCTCAATCAGTACACTTCTACACTTCTCAACATCTCAATCAGTACACTTCTCAACATCTCAATAGTACCTCTCTCAACATCTCAACAAGTACACTCCTCAACATCTCAATCAGCCTCAACACTAATCAGCTACACTTACATCTCAATCAGTACACTGTCTCAACAGTCTCAATCAGGAACACTTCTCAACATCTCAATTCGAGTACATTCCTCAACATCTCAATCAGTACACTCCTCAACATCTCAAATAGTACACTCCTCAACATCTCAATCACTACACTCTAACATCTCAAAGTACACTCCTCAACATCTCAATCAGTACACTTCTCAACATCTCAATCAGTACACTCCTTCAACATCTCAAATAGTACACTCCTCAACATCCAATGAGTACACCAAAAGTACACATCTAAAAAGTACACTCCTCAACATCTCAATCACTCACTTCTCAACATCTCAAATAGTACCACTGTCTCAACATTCAATGAGTACACTCCTCACATCTCAAATATACACTCCGCAACATCTCAAAAAGTAGACTTCCAACCATCTCAATCAGTAGCACTCTCTCAACATTCAAATAGCTACACTTCTCAACAGTCTCAATCGTACACTCTCAACATCTCAATCAGACACTCTCAACATACTCAATCAGTCCACTTCTCAACATCTGCAAAATAGTACACTCCTCAACATCTCAATCAGTACAACTCCTCAATATCTCAGATCAGTACATGTCTCTACATCCTCAACAGCTACACTTCTCAACATCTCAATCAAGTGCACTCCTCAACATCTCAATCAGTACAATTCTCAACATCTCCAATCAGTACATCCTCAAACATCTCAAATAGTACACGTCCTCAACATCTCAATCAGACACTTCTCAACATCTCAATCAGTAACTCCTCAACATCTCAACAGTACATCCTCAACATCTCAATCAGTCTCTCCAAAAGACCACCAAGAAAAACCCCTTCTCCCCCCACCCCCAGCTACTTCTTCAACAATCCCTTGAAGAAGTCCTCTTTCATTCAAAACTTTGCGGCAGTGTATCTCCATGATCTTTTCTGGAAAGCAACATCTTCCAAAGCTGGCCTCCAAAACCAGTCGTTCGAGCTTAGCATTCCTTCATATGCAAAGTCCTGCCTTGCCAACCGAGACCCTGACCACATTACAAAGGCTTTCATCCACAGCCTGATGTGATACTCTCTTCCCCTCTGGGCTGTCCACCTGCCTCTCACCTTCTCGGCTTCACGCTGTGAAAACCAAGGCCTTTTGGATCATTAGTATCTCCACGATGAGCTGCAGTCTTTGGTCTCTCACTCTCTCACCACAGGCAGAGTTGGTGTCTTTAATATCTGCTACTTCTTTGTCTCTGCCTCACCCCCCCCCCCCCCGACCCACTCTGTCTGCTACTTATGTCCCCCCCCCCCACATATTTTCCTGCAGGGCACTCATGATTCCGCAGCAACCCTTCTGGTAAAACTACCAAAATCAAGAACACTGTTACCTCACTCTTTCATTTCCTCTTTTTCGTGCCTGCGAACAAAGTCCCACACTCTCTTCAACCCATTCTTCCCTCGCAGGTCTTCAAAACACTGTTCAAAACATCTCATCTTCCCCATCCAAAATTTCTTCCATTCTTTTCTACCCCCGTTAATCCACCCCAAAACCCACCTCTTTCAAATTCCTGCTTTCCTCCCTGAAAGTCCCTGTGTGTCCATTCTGTTTACCTCATGTCCTCACCCTTCCTCTCCCTTCCACAGATCTCCCGTATGTCTTTGTTCCCCACTGTTTGTGCTCCCTCTCCCACCCTCTTGAATAAGTTCTGTGTGTGTACTCTTATTCGACCTTGTATTTGCAATAAAAAAAATAAAAACCTAAAAAAAATCTTATCTCCAGAATGCGCTGGAGAGATAGAGGGAAACCTGACACAAATTTCCTCTCAAGCCTTGGGGATACCTAGGTTATTCACCAAATAATTGATCGGTCACATGGTATTGGTACCCATAATTTGATTGAGCGAAAAGCTTAAGAAAAGCATCTTCTACTTGAACCGCTCATCGATCGATGTGAAACTTCACATTATCATCTAGTCATAATGTGGAATATATTTTTAAATTTCAACCTGATTGGATGCATGTGTTGGCAGCCAGGATTATTGATTTTTTTGGATCGGGTACTTTTTGATTTTAAAATTTTTTTGGGGAGAATAAAGCTCACTTGGCATTACTTGGCATGGGTTTGAGGGTTAGAGTTAGTGCAGCTGAACTCGAATCCCATCAGGTTCCTCCTATGACTTCATCTTGCTTTTTGCTTGTTCGGGTTCCTTCTGATTACTCCAATGAGACTGTACCTACTTTGTCTTCCATATGATTGAATTGATTAATTTATCCTCTCTAAATTCAACTGATAACAATAGAAACGTCATGTTGTCAGGCTCAAGGTCCGATCAAAGCGGACGTCTTCGGACCCGTCGTCATCACTCAAGCAGTTATCAAGTGGTTAGTTCTAATGATGTCTCTTATTAATTACGTTAACACACCAGTACACAAGGCACACAAAACAAGTCCTGTGGGGTCTGCAATTCTGCTTTATCCACTTCTTCTTCTTTTTGAATTGTTCTTGATGAATATCAATCTGAGTGTTGTGAACATCGTGTTTAACACATGGGTCCCTTCCAAGCAAATTGTGCTCAGATTGCAGAATGAGCATGCGGCAACGTGTCACCTTTCCAAGACTAACAGCTCTATCTTTCATCTCTGTCTTGTTCAATTCCTTAAAAGTCTCAAATATATATTGATTAGTCTTTGCATATGAATGCTAATTATTCCTGATTTATCACCGTGATATTGTCTCTAACAAAAAATTTCCACCTGAGACCGGCGTCTGCTCTTTTCATCCAAATACGCAAATTTGGTGTCTGCTTCTCTGACCGCCAATACAATTCGGTCGTTAACTTATCCAATGTCAACAAGCTTGACAGGAGACTAAGGGTCCACATGGAGGTTTGAGCAACGTCATTTGCACCCTCCTCAAGGTCTTTCCCGTTTTGGATGAAATCCCGTTAAAGGTGTATGGATTGCTAATCGTGATGTTTTTCAAGCCACTTAAAACAAAATAACTAGACGCGGCATGTGGTGTTATACCTCCGCAAAGTAATGCCTGCAACGACGAGAACATATTGGGCCCAATACATTTTGAGATATCGTGCTATATCTCTTTTCTGGCTCTATCTCTCATTGTGAAGATTCATTTAAAAAATTAAATAATTATCGAATCCCAGATCCGGATCGACCTTCGCCAAAATCGAAACAATTCGTCGATGGTCACACCACCCAACCTGTCACCCAAGTTTCATCTGATCCAGTCCGCACTTTTTGGAGTCCGCACACGTGCAGACAGACAGAGAGACAGAACAAACAAATTAATAATCACTCGTTAGGAGTGACACTTGGCAAAACAGAACAAAGTAGGAACGCACTCGGAGAGTGCATACTCTGCCAGGTAACAGTTCACGTTTGTATATCCCATAATCTCTACTC